>JBBBDQ010000151.1:5182500-5220000 GCA_037127315.1 Ascarosepion bandense
GTTGTATTTCTTAGTCTCAGCCATGATACTATTTATTCAAAGGACTTATTTAGCTTTCAAAATTCAGTTTAAGACGAAAAAAACTTATTTGATATCGATACCAGGAAATCAAATTTTGACTTACATCCATTCATTTTTCTTTCAATCTACGGTTTCGCTTTAACTGGAAACAACTATTGCTTTTTAGTCTTTCGTGCCAACGTCCAAAGAGTCTGAGCTCCAGGACCATGGATTAGTTTTAAAGCTTTCATTACACCCGAGCAGGGCCGGGCTATACTGCTAGTATATATATATATATATATATATATATATATATATATATATATAAGGTGCGATTGGTAAATTGTCGCAATTATTTTATTATTTCAAATATTTTTTAGGCTGAGTCTGAACTCTAGGACCAAGGATTAGTTTTAAAGCTTTCATTACTATACTGCTAGTATATTGTATACATGTTTGTTGTCTTATGCATATTTAGATTTATTTAATAATGTTGTAACGTATTAGGAATGTTTATCATTTTCATATACGTAAGCGTTGGAATATAACATGAAAAGTGTTTGTTTATATACGTGTATTGTTATAAGAATGTGTATATCGAAAACAAATACTGAATGTCGGATAAAAAATGCAAACAAAAACAGAAAACAAAAACGAACCTTATTCATATACATCAAGTATCATTTTTAGAAGATTTGGCACTGCGCTCGTTACATTATGCTCATAAATTGGGATTATTATTGCATTATGTATCGTTTAAGTTATGTCTCTGAAACAACCATACGTAGAAGATTGGAATTTGAGTATTATATTGATATTTATATTTAGTGGATACACATGTTTGGGATATCTATCTCGTTTTTCTTTTTTAAAAAAAAAACAGAACAGTTGACGTCTTATAGCCTGGGTATTACGGATTTAATAACACAGGCGTATTTACTCTAACACGTGTATCCACTAAATATATATTGAAGGGAAAATCTGTCAGATTAAAAAGCGATTAGTTCCTTAGAACTCTCTCTCTCTCTCTCTCTCTCTCTCTCTCTCTCTAACACACACACACAACACAACACAACACACACCCAGGGAAGTCGCTATCATTGCATCTGGTGTATGTTACCACTCGGCCACAGAAGATATCAAGGAGGACAAGTCCCGAACAAAGCCTTTTTGATATACATTTTCCTGAGTTTTTTTTCTTTTAAACATCATGCTGGTAGCAGACACGGAGAGGAAACTACGAGACCTCCTATAGAAGGTGGTTGAAAAGAGTGACAAGAAAGGACTACAAATAAACTGCAAGAAAACCGAATGCATGGTCATCAGCATAAAGAGCAGTTGAAAATGCCAAATACAGGTGGGGGATACTAAAATTAAGCAAGCACAAAAATTTAAATACATGGGAAATGTTCTAACAGAAGATAGAAAAAGCGACACAGAGATCCGAAGGCGAATCGGCATGGCGAAGGACGTGTAACAGAAGTTGAGTAAAGTATTAAGAGACAGAAAAATTTCGCTAGAAACAAAGAGGAGAGTACTGGATTGCTATGTGATGTCAGTTCTTCAGAATGCTGGACGATATCATCGAATATGAAGTAAAAACTTGAAGCAACTGAAATGCTGTTCTACAGAAGGATGCTGCGGATCTCACGGACCGGGCATGTGAGCAATGATGAGGTTTTGGAAAGGATGAAAACGAAAAGGAAATTAATACTGAGCATCAGGAAGAGACAGCTAAAGTTCCTGGGACATGCAATGAGGAAGGAGGGCTTGGAGAACCTGATACTAACAAGCCAGATAGAGGCAAAAAAGAGACTGGGGAAAGCAACGGATAACATATTTGAAGGATCTGAGCAGGTGAATGACAGAACGAGGGTTGTGAGGTGAAACAGGAAGCGTGCTAAGAGCTACCAGGGAGACATGGAAAGTCATGATCGCCTACGTCCTGAAAAGACAAGGCACAACGAAAAAAAAAAAAGAAGAAGAAGATATTACTCAGAGAATAAAAAGGAATACACAAATTATTAAATAAGATAATATCGTAAGCAATGGCAGCATTCTTTGAGAGCCGGTTGTAAGAAAGGTTTGCTGAGTGGGAATGACTTGTGGGAATTATTCAAATCTCTAACAATTCAAATTTTCATCATTGTAATTTGGAAAGTTTGAAATCCTTTTGTTTTCATTTTTTTTCTTTTGATATTTCTTTTATTTACATATTTAAATTATTTCATCAACTAAGTATATTCAAATTAAAAGTGTTGAAGACAAGTGCGTTGAACTCTGTGTTTAATCATTCCCTTTGACATTACAAAACATGACAATGTATTTAATTCCCTAACCGTACTACACTAGATTAACAAAATGTCAAGGGTAGTATATCTTATTTCACTTTCGTTATGCCAACAATAACAACCACAACAACAACGACAACAACAACAACAATAATAACTAGTCAGTTAAGTGCCATACGTGATGCACACTTTGGGCGATCATGTCCCGAAAAAGACATAACTGACACGACAAAAGATTATTCCGCAGTAGGTTGCTATTGCTTTCTGCGGTAGACTGGTTTCCAGCTCGAGCTATTGAACCGAATCTGTCCTATTATTTAACCCATAAATGGAGGGAAGAAATAAATACCTTTCCCAAGGGTATTTGTGCGTAAGTGAATGTAACGAATTCAACTGAAGTTCAAACACAGCACCCCGATTTGTCGTTCCGAGATGATATCCACAACACTGTTTTCTTATTTTATAGTCCTGAGTATGACAACAAACCTCATCTGGCAGCAAAGCATCTCACCAGGAGATTAAAAGATTTGAGAAGCTTTGGAACCACTTGTTAACCCTCTAGGGCCATTCGTATCATATTTGATACAGTATGAAAACAAGCCTTGAAAGAAATATTTTCCTGAAAAATTTTTTAAGAGAAATATTTTATAAATTTCAAATGAAAGCAGTACTGACTGATCAGTCAATGAATACCAAATGTTTCCTTATAGGGAAATACCAAATGTTTCCTTATAGGGAAATACTGTATCAAATATGATACGAATGGCCCTAGAGGGTTAATTGCTGTTGTCTACCCTAATCTGATGTGCTAGGAAACTAGGAAAGAATAAAAATACATTTTTATAGCCAAAATATAAAAAATAAATCTGTAATGAATTTTTATAAAAAATTGCCAACTATACATTTTTAGTGAAATTATCAGCAATGCTTTTCTTAAAAAAAATACCACCACTAGAATCAAATTTTTGCTGAATCCTAATTCTTAATTTAATGAATGAATAAGCTCATTGCGAATTATACGATAATATTAAAATCTTGAATAAGTTCTCGCTTTTTTCTAACTGATGGCGTTTCCAGAACTGCGTGCGTGTAGTTTCAGATGGTAACGCATCTATAAGGAAGTACGATGAGCGAGCTTGAAATTGACTGTATGTTATTTCACCGAAGAACAAACAAACTTTGTTTTGAATTGCATTAAATATGTCGAATATCGTGCCAAGTGCATTTACAATGAATTTTACTGCACTACTTTATTCAAAAGAAATCTGCAACTGGAGCATAAAGTTGAGACTTACGGCGACCATGCTCTGTCGGAAACATCATGCAAAGATTGGTTTAGACGCTTCAAAAATAATGATTTTTATCTTGAAAATAAAGAATGCTTTGGCGTACGGAAAAAAGTTTGAAGACGAAGAATTGGAAGCAAAACTTTATGAAGACTCATGTCAGGGGCAAGGCGTACTTGCAGAATCATTAGAAGATGATCACGCAATAGTTTCAAAGATTCAAAAGCAAGGACATTGGCTTGCGTACGAATTGATGCCGAAAGACGTCGAACGGGGTCTTGTCACGTGTGAACGGCTGCTTTAGCGGTAGAAAATTATTATTATTTTTTTTTTTGCATCATAACGTGACCGGCGATGAAAAGTGGATACACTACGATAATGCTAAACGTTGAAGATCGCGGGCTAAGTCCGGCCATGCATCAGCATCGGTGGCATAGATGAATATCCATGGTTCTAAGATTCTGTTCTGCATTTGGGGGGATCAACTGGGAGTGGTTTATTATGAGCTACTTAAACCGACCGAAACCATCACAAGAAATCGCTATCGATAGCGGTTGAGTCGAGAATTGAAGAAAAAAACGGTCACTATACGAGCAGAGACACGACAAAGGGATTTTGCAACATGAGAATGGTAGGCAACATGTTGCAAAACGGGAGAAAAGCTATTTGGAAACGCTTAAATGGAAGTCCTACCCCATCAGCCGTATTCACCAGACATTGTCCCGTCCGATTATCACTTATTCCGATCGATGCCACATGGCCTGGCTGTGCAGCACTTTCATTTTTATGAAGATGCCCAAAAAATGGGTCAACTCGTGGTTAGCCTCAAAAGACGTGTCGTTTTTCTGGCGTGGAATTCAAATGCTGCCAGAAAGATGACAAAAAGTAGTGGTTGACGATGAACAAAACTTTCAACGACATATTTATTTCTTACTAATTTTTGTAAAGAACATTACTTTTAATGAAAAACCAGCGAGAACTTATTCAAGATCCTAACACAATATCCGTTTGCATTTTCTATCACATCGTTATATATTTGAGCTTAACAACTTTAACAAATATCGCAATGACATACACGAATATGACTATTAATCATTATTTAAAGACGTAAAGAGGTATAAAGGAAAAGACTTGAAATTGACAACTTTTTCTATTTCCCTTTGACAGACGTTAAGCATTTCTATCTTTTCTTCTTTCTTTCTTTTATTTGAAACTAAGTAGCGTTTCTGATATGTTTTTTTGTCTTTCCACGTAATAAAAACGGAATAATCCATTATTTTTAAGATATCGTCAGTTTGCATTACACAATTCTATCTTCCCTTCTTTCTTTCTTACATTTTCTTACTGAAACCAAGAAGCGTCTCTGATTTTTTTTTTTTCATCTTTCTACGGGATCAAGACGGAATAGTCCATCATTTATAAAATATTGGCAGGGTGTAGCGATTGATCATACTAAAGGTGGGGCAAGCAGAATTATAAGATACTCCTGCTCCCCCTCCTCCTCCTAATAATAATAATGATAAGAAGAAGAAGAATATTATGACAGGGTTGGCCAATATTTGCACTGGAAGATTTACAACATTTACAGGAATTAAACTGCAAGAAACTGATAGAATATCACCCAGACCCGGCTACAGAAGGAGGACCTGAAACAATTTTATGGAACTATATGCAGACGGAACAATCAAAGCTTATCGACCAGAGAGCGCGATCAAAGACAACAAAAACAGAATGTGCTTTGCTTATTGATGTGGCATTCCCTGCAGATTGTAAAATATCTTGGAAGATCTTTAAAAAATACTATAAAAAAAATAAAAGTGGCTTGAAGTGGAAATCTAAAAATATGCCGCATTGATACATCAAGAATTCCAGTTGTCGTTGGCATATTGAAGGGAATCCTCCTAGCCCATATCTTAAAGAAATACAAAAGATTTTTTTATTTTAATCATATCACCCCGAGCAAGGCGCTAACGCCACTGATGTGCAGGAGGCTACGTAAGAGTGAAAAGATTGAAAAAGAGAAAGCCGTAGACCACATCCTAAACAAGGAAACAAGGGATGAGCCTCTTCACCTGTTCAATAGATGTGGGTGGAGTGTGAACCGGGCGATAGTTTAGTCTATCTACTCCAATCTCACAAGCATAGCTAATACCTTACGAATCAATGTAAAACTTGTGTGTTCTTCCAGTTGTTCTTTTGAATTATTTTTTTACGAAAATGTTCAGTTAAAAATGCCATAAAGGCATTTCTGATCTGAGGTCTCCGGAAGAGACATAGAAAGAACTGAAAATGCAACAAGAATCAAAGGAAATAATAATAATAATAATAATAATAATAATAATAATAATGCCTCTGCATGGCCAATATCCAGTACGTGCCAATAAATCCAATGTTGACAAAGTTAATACTCATCGATGGTTACGTGCATCTGGATTAAAGTCTGAAACTGAAGGATTTATACTTGCAGCACAAGACCAAAGTCTTTTCACGAGAAACTTTCAGGCAAATATTATGCATAATAATATGGATCCAAAATGCAGGTTTTGTGATAAACACCAAGAAACAATAGACCACCTAATCTCAGGCTGTTCTGTGCTTGCCCCAAACGAATATAAAAATCGCCACGATAGAGTTGGGCAATATTTACATTGGACAATGTGCAAACATTATGGAAAAGCTGTAAACAAACACTGGTATGAACATCATCCAGCACCGGTTACAGAAATAGAAGATGTAACCATTCTATGGGATTACACCATCTACACAGACAGAAAAATTGAAGCAAACAGGCCAGACATTATTGTTAAAAACCAGAAGGAGAAAACTTGTCTATTAATTGATATGGCTTGTCCAGCGGATTGTAACATAGCAATCAAGGAATTTGAAAAACTGTCAAAATATAAAGACCTGGAAATTGAAATAGAAAAAAATGTGAAAATTGAAAACAAGAGTTGTGCCAGTGATAGTAGGTGCACTTGGAATGATAAAAAATGGAACAAAACAACACATTGAAAGAATCCCTGGAAACCCCAGCTTAAGAGATATACAAAAAATTGTCTTATTAAGTACAGCCCACACACTAAGGAAAACTTTATCTATGTAATGCTGGTGGGGATGATAGGGAAGATAGAAAAACATGAAATGGAGCCATAACAACACGCCACTACCTGCCTTAGGTCTCCCCGCAGACTTGGTTGGTAGTGAGACCAAAGCAGAAATCGAAATATGATGAAAAATGACATAATAATAATAATCTGGATTAAAATCTGAAACTGAAGGCTTTATTCTTGCAGCGCAAGACCAAAGTCTTTTCACTAGAAACTTTCAGGCAAATATTATACATAATAATATCGATCCAAAATGCAGGTCTTGTGATAAACACCAAGAAACAATAGACCACCTAATCTCAGGCTGTTCTGTACTTACCCCAAATGAATATAAAAATCGCCGCGATAGAGTTGGGCAATATTTACATTGGACAATGTGCAAACACTATGGAAAATGTGTAAACAAACACTGGTATGAACATCACCCAGCACCGGTTACAGAAATAGAAGATGTCACCATTCTATGGGATTTACCATCTACACAGACAGAAAAATTGAAGCAAATAGGCCGGACATTATTGTTAAAAACCAGAAAGAAAAACCTTGTCTATTAATTGATATTAATTGTAACATAGCAACCAAGGAATTTGAAAACTGTCAAAATATGAAGACCTGTGAATTGAAATAGAAAAAATGTGGAAATTGAAAATAAAAGTTGTGCCAGTGATAGTAGGTGGACTTGGAATGATAAAAAATGGAACACAACACATTGAAAGAATCCCTGGAAACCTCAGCTTCAGAGATATACAAAATTTGTCTTATTAAGTACAGCCCACACACTAAGGAGAAGATTGTCTATGTAACGCTAGGGATGATGGGGAAGATAGAAAAAAACATGAAAAATTGGAAGCCAAATAACAACACGCCACGACCTGCCTTAGATCTTCCCGCAAACTTGGTTGGTAGTGCGACCATAGCAGAAATCGAGATATGATGAAAAATGACATAATAATAATAATTCTATAGGATTACACCATCTACACAGACAGAAAAATTGAATCAAATAGGCCAGGACATTATTGTTAAAAACCAGAAAGAAAAAACTTGCCTAATTGATATGGCTTGTCTAGCGGATTGTAACATAGCAACCAAAAAATTAAACAAACTGTCAAAATATAAAGACCTGGAAATTGAAATAGAAAAAAATGTGAAAATTGAAATCAAGAATCGTTTTAGTCATAGATGCACTTGGAATTATAAAAAATGGAACAAAACAACACATTGAAAGAATCCCTGGAAACCCCAGCTTAAGAGATATACAAAAAAAGGGCTTGTTAAGTACAGCTCACACACTAAAGAGAACTTTGTCTATGTAACGCTAGAGATGATAGGCGAGATAGAACAACATATGAAATGGAGCAATAACTACATACCACTACCTTCCTTAGGTCTTCCTGCAGACTTGGTAGGTAGTGCGACTATAGCAGAAATGGAATTATGATGAAAAATGACATAATAATAATAATAATAATAATAATAATAATAATAATAATAATAATAATAATTAAAAATACTCCATAACAATCATATTAACGTGCTTACTTCACGTTTGACATTTTTCATGGTTAGCAATTGTTGGATTGTGTGGATTTTCTATGACTTTTTGGAGAATATAGTATATTTGTTGCATTCTCTACGGTTTTCAATTCAGGTTCTCTTTTGGTTCCAGAGGGGCCACTTTAACCGTTTCTAATTCTTGGTATGACGATAAACTACATTCGACAGCAAGTCCCCTAATCGGGACATTGGAGGTTTTAAAGAGCGTGGAATCAACTCTTAATTGCTGTTGTAGTATCTGTTAGGGTCCCAGCTTCAGACAAATAGTGGACCACACAACAAGAAACAAAACACTACTATGTAAAACTATCGTGGAACTACCAACTATGCATATTCATAGTAGAATTTTCAGCAAAATATTTTTAAAGCAAAATGACAGCAATAAATTTTGCCTCTAGTTTCAAGTTTATAATTGCGTTCATTATTTGGATTTCCTCATTGAATTACCACTAGAGTTTGGTATGTCGCTAAGCAAAATCAACCAACCAAACAACCAACATAAAAGAACTCTTTCATGACATTAATCCATGTAATTTCCTATAATTTCTTAGAGAAATCAAACGCTATTCCAAAGTATAAATAAAATCAAATCAAAAAAGCTGAGTGTCACCTACCATGTATTTAATTGTGAAAGCAGAATAACATACATATTATTTTTATGACTTCAAAGCTTCAAAGAAAATTAAATTTCGGCATTAGGCAACCTACAAAGCATTGATAATTCGTTTAACAAACAAATCAAATCAAATCCCAAATGCTGAGTATCATCTACCATGTATTTAATTGTGAAAGCAGAATAACATACATAATATTTTCATTACATCAAAGCTTCCAAGAAAATTAAATTTTGGCATTAGAAAACCCACAAAGAATTGATAATTCGTTTAACAAACAAATCAAATTTTGTTAGGAGATTTGAAGTAATAAAAATATTATGTATGTTATTCTGCTTTCACAATCGGATACATGGTAGATGATACTCAGCATTTGTGATTTGATTTGATTTGTAAACAAATTATCAATTCTTTTTATGGGTCGTCTAATGCCAGAATTTAAATTTCTTTGAAGCTTTGAAGTAATAAATGTATGGTGTATGTTATTCTGCTTTTCTAATTGAATACATGGTAGATGATACTCAGATTTTGTGATTTGATTTGTTTGTTAAACGAATTATCAATTCTTTGTGGGTTTTCTAATGCCAAAATTTAATTTCTTGGAAGCTTTGAAGTAATGAAAATATTATGTATGTTATTCTACTTTCACAATCGAATACATGGTAGATGATACTTCGTTTAACAAACAAATCAAATCACAAAATCTGAGTATCATCTACCATGTATTCAACTGTGAAAGCAGAATAACATACACCATACTTTTATTACTTCAAAGCTTCAAAGAAATTTAAATTCTGGCATTAGACGAGCCATAAAAAGAATTGATAATTCGTTTAACAAACAAATCAAATCAAATCCCAAATGCTGAGTATCATCTACCATGTATTTAATTGTGAAAGCAGAATAACATACATAATATTTTCATTACTTCAAACCTTCCAAGAAAATTGAATTTTGGCATTAGAAAACCCACAAAGAATTGATAATTCGTTTAACAAACAAATCAAATCACAAAATCTGAGTATCATCTACCATGTATTCAATTGTGAAAGCAGAATAACATACACCATACTTTTATTACTTCAAAGCTTCAAAGAAATTTAAATTATGGCATTAGACGAGCCATAAAAAGAATTGATAATTCGTTTAACAAACAAATCAAATCAAATCTCAAATGCTGAGTATCATCTACCATGTATTCGATTGTGAAAGTAGAATAACATACATAATATTTTCATTACTTCAAACCTTCCAAGAAAATTAAATTTTGGCATTAGAAAACCCACAAAGAATTGATAATTCGTTTAACAAACAAATCAAATCACAAAATCTTAGTATCATCTACCATGTATTCAATTGTGAAAGCAGAATAACATACACCATACATTTATTACTTCAAAGCTTCAAAGAAATTTAAATTCTGGCATTAGACGACCCATAAAAAGAATTGATAATTTGTTTACAAATCAAATCAAATCACAAATGCTGAGTATCATCTACCATGTATCCGATTGTGAAAGCAGAATATCATACATAATATTTTTATTACTTCAAATCTCCTAACAAAATTAAATTTCGGCATTAAACGACCCATAATGAATTGATATGCTGTTAAACAAACAAATCAAATCAATTCACAATACTGAGTATCATCTACCATGTATTCAATTGTGAAAGCAGAATAACATTTTATTACTTCAAAGGTCATAAAAATTATATATTTTTGAATTAAATAACCTATGTTAATATGCCGTTAAATAAACAAATTAAATCAATCTTAACGTTTCGGCCTACCCTGTTAATCAGTTTGTTATCATCCGATCATCAAGAGCTTTAATAGGAAATTGAATGCAACAGACTAGGCGAGAATTTGAACTTGGGTTACCTGTTCCTCCCTCAGCGATTTTTAACCGTTACGTAACTAACGAAACCTTCAGTCAATTGAGTGCCATACGTGGTAAACGCTTGAGAGATCATGTCTAGAAAGATTGATTGGGCAAAAGATTTTCCCGCAGTAGGTTGCCATTACTTTCTGCGGTAGATTGGTTGCCAACCAAAGCTACAAAACAATATGTTCTTCTATTTAAACCATAGCTGGAGGGAGAATCGGTGGATTATTATCTTTGCTCAAGGGTATGTGCGCTTAAGTGAATGCAACGAATTCAACTGGAATTCGAACTCTGCTCTCCGATTTATAGTTCAGAGCCGATATCCACTGCACCACAAAATGCACCACAAATAACTTCTGAGCTTATTTCTTCGTTGCTTATCATAAAAACAACCCCGCAAAAAAACACTGAGATCAAGTTCAGCCCAGAGGTGATGAGAGAAACGCTACGTTTCAGATTCAATCCAACAGAGCGCATGGGCGTGTGTCGCTTTAAATAAACAAACTATTCGTTTTGTTTTCTTCGGTAAAAGTCGATACACCCGATGACTAAGTTAAATGGCCCCGTCCTTCTTCTGTCGGCTTATGTAGGAGTCAAAATGCAGGAATCTCCATTGCCGAGTTGTAGAAAACACTTATCGCTTGACGTTTGTGCAACATTACGAGATGTTAAAAAAATGAAGCTGATTTTGTTTTAACTTAAACTTTTTCCTTTTTGTGTTTTATTTTTAATAGCCGTATTAGTGATGAAAGAATGTTCTATTCTGTACTGTTTTTATTTGTGGGCCTCCACTCGCTTAGAAAGAAACAAAACAAACCCTTCTTCCACGACTATGGGTGACTCCCAATACGCCACTGATTCCTGAGCCCATCGCACCGAAAAACGCTTAAAGAGAAAGGGATTTGAATAACTAGATATTACGTTCGGAACACAAGAAAATTCTTACTGTTCTCCTTCTGAGAATGAAAATTTTGTTATCTTTTTCTCTGTTGTTTACATTACAAACCGTGGCACCCGTTTCATTTTTCTTTTTTTTTTTATGTAGGTGGGTCTGTTGGGGGGTCGAAGAGAATCCACTCAAACGGTTTTAAATCATTGTTTGATATGTATTTATACCGACTACACGAACGTTTCTGCTGTTGTCTACATTGAACCCAAAACACAAAGCATGAGTTTTAACGGCCCAGATAAACAAAATTCCAGCAGTGATAGAGAAAAATGGCAGCTTTCCATATCTCTCTCTCTATGTTTTTTCTCTCTGTTTCTCTCTCTCTCTCTCTCTAATCTGTGTTAATCTTACGGCAGGATCCTTCTGATTAATGAAGACAACTTCAGATAAAGTCGGAATAATGTTGTCTTGCTCTCTTTATCTCCCTCTTTCTCTTTCTATCGATATCAATTTCCTTCTCTCTCTTCTTTATCCTTCTATTTTTACCTGTTTCTGCTCTCCCCTCTCTTTTTTATGCTAACAATCTCACGGCAGGATTCCTATGATTAACTTCGGACAACTTCGGATAAAGTCGGACAGTTTCGGTTGAAGTCGTACGAATTACTCTCTCTTTCTTTCCGTTCTCTCTAATTCTTTCATTCTTGCTGGGTTTTTTCTTCTGTGTTTCCTCTTCTTTTATGTTAACAATTTTAAAGCAGGATTCATCCCTCTGATCAATGAGAACAAATTCGTCCGAAGAATTTGTCTCTCTCTTTTTCTTTCCGCTTTTTTCTTTCTTTCTATCTCTCTTTTGTTTTTCTCTCTCTTTTTATGTTAACAATCTCACAGCAGGATCTATCCCTCTGATTAATGAAGACAAATTTCTTGGAAGAATTTCTTTCTCACTCTTTCACTTCTTTTATCTCTCTCTCTCCCTCTTTCTCTCTCTTTTTCTCTTTCTCTCTCTCTCTCTCTTTCGCTTTCTCTCTCTTTTTCTCTGTCAGTCTCTTTTCTTTCTTTCTTTCTTTCTTTCTTTCTTTCTTTCTTTCTTTCTCCGTCTCTCTCTCTAGTTTAATGTTAAACGGCCGACTCCATCCCTCTGATCAACGAGAACAACTTCCTCGGAAGGATTTATTTCCTTTTCTCTCTCTTTTTCTTTCTCTTTCTTTTCTCACTCTCACTCACTCACTCACTCTCTCCTTTTCTCTTTCTTTTTTTCTGTTTCTTTCTATCTCTATTTCTATTTTTCCGTCTTCCTTCTATTCAGATGAAGCGGGAAGATTTTTTTTTCTTTTCCTCTTCTCATGTAACTTCAATTAAAATGATTGCAAATTCAACATCGTAAATTTACAAACTCGTTGTTGTTTCTCAAACTCAAACAATTATTAATTTTTGACAGCATGTTTTAATCGATATATTCTCCATTTTTCCTGATATTGTCTGGCGTTCTGAGATTTATTTTTTTTTATTATTGTTTCAGTCTGAACTTCTGGTGTAACTTGTTATCATTTTTTACGTTCGGACTAATGTCTTCATTTTTTTTTTTTTATTGCTCTGATCGTTGCACTTTCTGGTGTTCTTCATGTATTTCTCTTTACGTGTAACCACAGAGAATCTCGAATTCTTTTTTTAATCTTACATAAGGTGATTATACCAATGATCCTAAAACCATGTAATACAGTACTATTAGCTTCAGGCTTTGGTGGTGAGGAGGGCAGCTAGACACGTCAGTCAGTTACTTGTCACACGTGATACGCGCTTGGGCGTTCAGGTCTCGAAAGAGAGATGACTGACGATGCAGAACATTTTCCAGCGATGTCTTGCCGTTTCTTTCTGTGGCAGACTGGTTGCTAACTAAGGCGATAGAACCCAGTCTGTTCTGTTATTTAATCTATACCTGGAGCGAAAAGGGATTCATACCTTTTCCAAGAGTATTTCCAAGAGTATTTGTGTGTAAGTGAATGCAACGAATTTGATTGGAATTTGAACTCGGCTCTCTGATTTCTCATTCCGAGCCGATATCTGCTACACTGCAACTCATGAACTTAGCAGAACTTAAAAGAAAACCTATCAAAGTTTCGGACGAACATACCTGTAGCGCCACAAGCCATCTTCCAGACAGGGTTAGACTGGGTTCCATAATTATGTTTGTGGCCATTTCGGTGATGACACGGCATCACTGGACAAAGAGTTTTCCAGACAGAAGACAACGACCAGGCCAGATATTTCCTCCCGCCCTGATGTGTTCAAAGGCCACTTGTCCTTGACAAAGACAAACCTTAAAGCTGAATGACATCGGCTGTTGTTTGATCTGGAAAGGGATGGGTACTACCAGCTCTACTTACCCAAGTCACGCTCATCCTGAAAAAATACATCTCCGAATTTAAACGCAGATATGTAGAAGCAAATGGTCAGGTCCTCAGCTGCGTATCGACACTACAACCTCACCCAGTCATGGCATCGTTGATGATGACGATGATAATGACGATCGATAAACAACAGAGAGAATCTTTATAGATATAGACGTAGGTATAAACACGGCACGGTGGATATCAGTTTCACTCCTCAAGCGATCTTCAGACCACGTATCACTACTCCTTTAGCAGGTTTTATATATAGACCCTTGCGGAAGTTAAGAACGCATTTAGGACTAGTGCTTTTCGTTATTTGTGGTTATGACCTTTAGATTATGACATTTATATATTTATCTTTTCAGTACTTACAGTATTCGGCCGTTGTACGCTCTGGCCTTCTTCAGGTGCCAGGAAGTTTGAACCGAACCATTTTTTACAATCACTGGGGTATATCATCCTCTTTCCTTGCGTAAAGCCCCGATTGGAATTCATGTCATGAGTTATATCCCTCTAACCCTGCAAGTTCACTACTGCTGTAGTCTGTTATTGAACTCACAACTCTAAGAGTCAAGTCAGGAACTAACCAACGTCTATATCCACTGGGCCATGTGTCATTAAGGACCTGAAAAAGGCCGGAGCGTACAACGGACGAAACATCGTACAAATGGCAACAAAGATGAGGACAATAGTCTGAATAATGTAAATACTGTAAATACTACCTCATCTCAGAAATATAGACATTTATCTATCATTTGTTTTTTTACGACTTATCAACCCACTGCAGTTTATTTATCGTTTTGGTACATCAATATATATGTCGCCGCCATTTTAGACGACATATCGACATAAATATTTTTGACGTCGTTTTTGACGGCATAGGCCCACTCGTCTTAAATTAAAACAATGTTGGCTTTAGGTAATGGAATTCTATTTAGTATTTTCTGTTATGATGTAATTGTAGTTAGCGTACTAGAGGTTAGTTTTCGTTTTTGCATTTGGAAGTGAACACCGATTCCTTGTTTACGAGTTTACCTAAAATAGTGATGCAATCTCATCGCAATATTTTTGACAAATACACCGCAGACCTTACTAAGGAATCGGATATACAAAACTGAACTGTTGTTACAACTTGACCTGCCGCTGATTGTAATTACATTGAATAGAATTGCTTATTTGTTGTGGAGTTTCGTCACCAATTTGTTTTTTTTTAATCATCTCACCCCAAGCAAGGCATTCCACTGCCACTATTGCGCATGGGGCTACATAGGGGAAGGTAAAAAGAAGGAGTGGTTAGACATAGGGAATGTCAGGAGGAAGGTGACAGATGAGTAAGGATAGCGAGGATGAGGGTTGGGCAGATGGGAAGAGTGTTTGATAGAATGGGAGCAGGTTAGTGTGTTAGGGGGTGTCTATTGACCTTACATTTAAACTCCTGGAGATTGTAGCCGTCGGGGAAGCAATCGTTTGGAAGAGAATTCCACAGTCGGGAAGTGCGAGGAAAGAAACTGTTGGAGTAGAAGTTACGGCTGCATTTTATCGATTTCACTGTAAAAGGGTGGGATCTAGTTGCTAATCTAGTATTTCGTTCAAATTCGTATTGAGGGGGCACCAGTGATCTAAGTTCATCGGAGTAGAAACCGTGAAAGTATTTATAGAAGAGACACAGGGAAGCCACGTCGCGCCGGTGGGAGAGAGACTGCAGGCGGTCTGCCAAGTCAGTATCTATCACATTACAGACCCTCCTCTGAACCTTATCGAGAAGCTCGAGGAGAACAGCAGGGGCACCCTACCAGATATGGCAGCAGTATTCAATGCACGGGCGGATGGTAGATTTATAAATGTGCAGGATAGATTTAAACGGAAAAACTTCCGGGCTCTACACAGAGAACCGACTTTCATAGCAGCGGATTTCGCAATGGATTCGATATAGTCATTCCATGTGAGGTCCGCTGAAAGTGTGAGACCAAGGAGGCGTAGTGTTTTACTCTCTGGGAGGCAAGCCTGGTCCATGCTAATGGGAGGTAGGTGAGATTGTCGATGATGGTTAATTGAGAGTAGCTTCGTTTTAGAAGCATTAAAATTTACTAGCCATTTCTTACCCCAGTCCAATATGGATTGGAGGTCTTTTTCAATCTCGGCTGCGAGGTTAGCTTTGACGCCTACACCAGATTTTTGTAGGAGGCGAGAGTAAACTGTGGTGTCATCGGCGTACAAACCTATTTGGGCTCTTATGGAATCAGAGAGATCATTAATGTATATCAGGAAGAGTGTGGGACCTAAGATGGAACCTTGGGGGACACCTGCGTTTGTATGGTAGTTCTGAGAGGCATGTCCGTTTTGGTGTGGTGGCGAAATTTCACCGTTGTTGTGACCAGTTTGTGCCGGAAGTAAGACACGGAATAAAAAGGTAGGTTCAAAACAGTGTATTAGTATAACAAGAAACAAGATAACCAAGGGAATTGTTAGTAATAAGTAATATAAAAATAAATAAGTCCGAAGGTATTATTACGCTGCTTATTGCTTGTGTATTAGCTATCGTTAACTGCCCCGTCAACTGCTTTTGATTAACTGCTCTTTGAAAGTCACGTAGATAATAAGAGTCCGTTCTTCATAGGAAGGCACCATAACATTATTAATACCTGTCGGTGATAATGAAGGCAAGATTTCGCCATCTATAAAATGCTGCCTCTTAAAATCTGCTTGATTGATACCAAGCACACGGTTTTGAAGGTGGAAAACAACTTGAATAAAACAGTTAAATAAACGGAATAAACCTAACTAAACTAAAATAGTAATGCAGTCTCGTCACAATAATTTGGCAAGTACACTTCAAACCTCAGTGAACTATCAAATCAAAATAATTGAACTACTCTTACGATTTTATCTGCAATTAGGTTGAATATAATTGCTTATTGATCGCTGGAGGAGGCATTCTGCAGCCAAGCTCCTACTGTCTATAAAATGTTTCCGTGACATGCGTATCAAATAGCCTCTGACAATTAAGTCCAGCTCCAAGCCGGAGAATTGGAGAGAAAACAACTGGCGCCTCATAACAAGCTGTTTCAGGCACGTAGACCACGACAGCCTAAAGAGTCAGTCCATCTAAGAGACAGAAAACACTGATTTTAAACCTCCTCTATCTTGAAGTCATATCAAAAGATGGAAAATACTATGGAAGTAATTCCATAGAGAAATTCTGGAGCGAAGCCCTGAAGGCAGTTGGCTGTCAACGCTTTCTACGCTGGTCCCAAATGTAATCGCCCGTATTCTTTTGGATATAGCCTGTATATACCATTGGCCAGGCCTGTCACTGGGACAAGTCACTCTAATCTCAGCATAGATACTGTAATGCATCAGTACTTTAGTCAATTAGGCTTATAAAATTTTGTCAACTATTTTTTAAGGCGTTGTCTTCCGTGTGAACGCTAATTACACGTGTAACTGTTGTAAATGATCATTACTAGTGTGCATAGAATATATATATATATATATATAGACAGATCTGTTTCGCTGTATCACAGCTTATCAGTACGGTTAGACAGCCGATTGCTTTTTACCCAGGATTGAAAACCAGACCGAATTGGCGTTAGTCGGCGATTCTACCTCTGAGCTACGGGCGCTCGGTAGATATATATATATATATATATATATATATATATATATATAAGGACAGGGCACATAGAAGAAGAAGAAGAAGAAGAAGAAGAAGAAGAATATATGATTAGAATTTTTCAAGCCCTCATAAAATTTGCTTTGCTTCCGATATTTTTTCTATGTTTAAGATTTTTCTAGCATAAGACAAAGAGGCCAATTTTCTTAAGAGCTAATTTCCAGGTGTGGATCGAGAAATTTAAAATCCTATTTTTCCCCCAAAGTGATAGTAGTACATGAGAGCAGATAAAACCCCCTAAAACCCCCAAAACACAAATGTAACAATGGAAGAACTTCCTTTAGTTCAATATTATTTTACACAAAAAGGAAAAAAAAACCCCAAAAAACCAAAAAGCAAAACAAAACAACCCTTCTACATGTTTGTTTACCTGTGAGTAGATACAGACGCGAGAAGCAAAAGGCTGTCAGGGCAATATTTTGCTAAAACAACATGATAAACTTTTGGTGAATGGTTGCCATTAAGCATATCCACGCACAAAGGGAAAATAAGATGGCAAAATTAAACACAACTGAGGTGTTTTGTTTCTTCTCATTTTTTCTTTTTCTAAAGAGGGCATGTTATTTTCTGAAAAAAATAAAATAATGGTCAAATTCTAATTTGCTAATTTATTGAGAATTGGCGTTCCAAAAAAAAAAAAAAAAGAAGACTAGTGATTCTACCCATGATACTTAACTCGCATAGTACCCATAAAAATGTCTGGAATATTTATGATGGGACAAAACTTTCCCGACATTGATTCACGTATCTATACCCCATTACTAGAATCATTAGGTCTCTTCCTGGCATTTCTTGGATCATTAGGTCTCTTCCTGGCATTTCTTGGATCACTAGGTCTCTCTCTGGCATTTATTGGATCATTAGGTGTCTTTCTGGTATTTCTTGGATCGCTGGTTCTCTTCCTGGCATTTCTTGGATCATTAAGTCTCTTCCTGGCATTTCTTAGATTACTAGATCTCTTTCTGGCATTTCTTGGATCCATAGGTCTCTTCGTAGCATTTCTGGGATCACTAGGTCTCTTCCTGGTATTTCTTGGATCATTAGGTCTCTTCTTGGCATTTCTTGGATCATTCTCTTCCTGTCATTTCTTGGATCCCTAGGTCTCTTTCTAGCATTTCTGGGGTCATTAGGACTCTTCCTGGCATTTCTTGGATCACTAGGTCTCTTCCTGGCATTTCTTGGATCATTAGGTCTCTTTCTGGCATTTCTTGGATCATTCTCTTCCTGTCATTTCTTGGATCCCTAGGTCTCTTCCTGGCATTTCTTGGATCATTAGGTCTCTTCCTGGCATTACTTGGATCATTCTCTTCCTGTCATTTCTTAGATCCCTAGGTCTCTTCTTAGCATTTCTGGGATCAGTAAATCTCTTCCTGGCATTTTTTGGATCATTAGGTCTCTTCTTGGCATTTCTTAGATCATTCTCTTCCTGTCATTTCTTGGATCCCTAGGTCTCTTCCTAGCATTTCTGGGATCATTATGTCTCTTCCTGGCATTTCTTGGATCACTAGCTCTCTTCCTGGCATTTCTTGGATCCCTAGGTCTCTTCCTATCATTTCTGGGATCATTATGTCTCTTCCTGGATTTCATGGATCACTAGGTCTGTTCCTGGCATTTCTGGGATCATTAGGTCTCTTCCTGGCATTTCTTGGATCACTAGGTCTCTTCCTGGCATTTCTTGGATCATTCTCTTCCTGTCATTTCTTGGATCCCTAGGTCTCTTTCTAGCATTTCTGGGGTCATTAGGACTCTTCCTGGCATTTCTTGGATCACTAGGTCTCTTCCTGGCATTTCTTGGATCATTAGGTCTCTTTCTGGCATTTCTTGGATCATTCTCTTCCTGTCATTTCTTGGATCCCTAGGTCTCTTCCTGGCATTTCTTGGATCATTAGATCTCTTCCTGGCCTTTCTTGGATTACTGCAGTGGTTTCGTAGGTGCAGCAGAAGAAAATAGCAGGTGAGATGAAATGATTGAAAGACAATCAAAGATTTAGAAATGACTTAAAAAATAAATAAAATTTCATATATTAAAATAGTATTATGCATGACTTGTAATTGCATGCATGAGTCCCAGTATAAATAATTTTAAATAAATATTGATTCATTTTATCATTGTGATACTTTTCCATCATATCAAGTATGAAGAATATAGTAACTAGTATCCTCAAATTAGAGGAGAGTTTTATCAATGAGAATGTTCTAACTTCGAATCTGCGATTATCACTCTTTAAACATTATTACTGGTGCTGACCAGGATTATCGGTTTAGGTCACTTTCCCACTGCTAAAAAGCTGTCTTCCTGTGTCTTTTCTATAAAATTTTTCATGATAATGTTCGGGCGAGCTGCTGTACCTAGACTTAATGAAAACGCAATACTAGATTGGCGGCAAGGTCTCATCATGTTACAGTTGAGCTGGATAGATATAACTGTAAGTTCCATGCTAACAATTTCTTTACTCGTACTTCTCGCTTGTAGAACTCTCTTCCGGTTCCATGCTTTAAGTCAATTTTAAACCTCAAAACTTTAAGGCAATGTCAATCGCTATCTACTGTCTCGAATAATTTTCGACTGTTCTCACTCTTTAGTTATGTTTTTTTCTTTTTTAGCAGGTGAGTCGGAACGGTTGAAAGGCAAAGATTTAGAAACAGCTTTAGAAAAATTCATATGTCAAAATTTGAAATATCATTTTGGATTTCTTTTAATTGCATGTATGATTCCCAGTATAAATAGTTACAAGTAATTACTGACAGTTCTTATCACTGTGATACTTTTGCATTATATCAAGTATTAAGAATATTCATGATAGGTCCTCAAATTGGAGGAGAGAGTTATCAATGATAATGTTCTGAATTCGAATCCGCAGTTATCTCCCTTTATTCTCTGTGTTTGTTTTTTTAGAGTTAAATGTAAATTTTATCAGATGAAAAAATATAGATAAAAATAAGTGGGGGAGTAAGTAAAAAAATGATCAGCGCAAAACGTAAAGAAAAGTAGTTGAAACGAGAGGACATTCTTCGTTTAAGAGTTTGTATTTAATTTTCCTATGACTCGAGCCAATTTGCTGGTTTCATTTAAGAACATGTTCCATGACTAAAATTAACCTGTTTGTCGGGCTTTTCTTTTTTAATCATATCACCCCGAGCAAGGCGGTAACGCCACTGATGTGAAGGGGGCTACATAAGAGTGAAAAGATTGGAAAAGAGAAAACCGGAAACCGCATCCTAAACAGGAAACAAGGGATGAGCCTCTTCACCTGTTCAATAGACGTGGGTGGAGTGTGAACCGGGCGATAGTATAGTCTATCTACTCCAATTGAAAAAAAATAAAAAAAGAGTGAAAAGATTGGAAAAGAGAAAGCCGGAAACCACATAAACAAGGAAACAAAGGATGAGCCTCTTCACCTGTTCAATAGACGTGGGTGGAGTGTGAACCGGGCGATAGTATAGTCTATCTACACCAATTGAAAAAAAAATAAAAAAAGAGTGAAAAGATTGGAAAAGAGAAAGCCGGAAACCACATACTAAACAAGGAAACAAGGGATGAGCCTCTTAACCTGTTCAATAGACGTGGGTGGTGTGTGAACCGGGCGATAGTATAGTCTATCTACTCCAATTGAAAAAAAAAAAATAGAGTGAAAAGATTGGAAAAGAGAAAGCCGGAAACCACATCCTAAACAAGGAAACAAGGGATGAGCCTCTTAACCTGTTCAATAGACGTGGGTGGAGTGTGAACCGGGCGATAGTACTGTCCAATATCTGCCACAGGCATAAATTGAACAATTATTTACTTTTGACTCTAACTATAAACCGAAATATTGCTTACATTTTGACTCAATTATAAACCAGACCAGTGTTTACATTTTGACTTCAGTATAAACTGAACCAGTGTTTATCTTTTGATTAAGATATCAGCTGAACAAATATTTAACTTTTTACTCAGGTAACACATCATTTAATAAGTCCCAGGATTGACATATAGATGGTGCCACTAAAAGAAAGTGATTATTATGAAGTACTAACCTTCAAATGGCAAGTGACAAAATTTGGGCCCAATCGGATTATTAGTTTACAAATTACAGTTATTTAAGTGAAGCTACTGTTGCAAATTGTCAAAACAATGGAAAAATCTGAATTTCATGTGTTGATAAAGAATTGCTTTCTGATGGGGAAAGTATTGGTCAAGTAAAGCAATGGTTTTATAAATGTTATTCGGACTCTACTCCGTTAGAAACAACGATTAAGAAGTGGTATGCTGACTTTAAACGCGGTCGTACGGACACAAATTTTGCTGAACGCTCAGGTTGCCCAAAATCGGCAGTTTTCAGGAAAAACAATAAAAAAATTTACAAACTCGTTTTGGCCGATCGTAAATTAAAGTTGTGTGAGATAGAAGATGAGTTCAACGTATCAGAAGTCAGTGTATTCACCATTTTGAACGAACATTTGTCAATGAGAAAGATGTGTTCGATATGGGTGCCGCATTTGCTCCCAGGCGATCGCAAACAACAACGGGTCGGCGATTCCGAGATTTATTTGCAACTGTTTCAACGCAACAAGAAGAAGTTTTTGCGTCAATATGTGACAATGGATGAAACATTGATTCTTCACTTCACTATCAAATCGGCAGTCAGCTGAGTGGACAGCAGCAGATGAAAGCCGTCCAAAGCGACCAAAGCCGCTAACATCATCAAGCAAAGTTTTGGCCTCCGTATTTTGAGATGCCCAAGATATTTTGTTCATTGATTGCCTTTAAAAATAAAGAACAATCAGTAACGAATATTTTATAGCATTATTGGTGCGTTTGAAGGAAAAATCGCTAAACAACGGCCAAAAATGAACAAGAAAAAGTGATATTTTAACAAGACAACGCACCGTGTCACAAGTCTATAGTAACGATGGCAAAACTACATGAATTGCACTTAGAATCTATCTTTATCATTTGACACTAGGAATGACTGAACCAGCGTTTCCCTTTCGACTCAGGTATGATCTAAAGTAATGATTTTATTTCGATTCAAGTACACACCGAACCAATGATTCAATTATAAAGTGAACCAGTGATTATCTTTTGACTCAATTATAAACCAAAACAGTTTTTCTTTTAACTCAGGTATAAATTGAACCAATGTTTAACTTTTGACGAAAGTATATGCCCGATCAATATATACCCTCTGGCTCAAGTACAAACCGGACAAATATATATCATTTGTATAAAGTATAATCAGAAGAATGTTTAACTTTTGACCCAAGTATAAACCGAAGTCGTGTTTACCTTTTGTCGCAAGTATAAAGAGAACCAATATTTACTTTTGAACTTATATATAAAGCGAACCATTTTGACTTGAGTATAAACTGTACCCGTGTTTATTATTTGACTTATGTATAAACTAGAGCAGTAATTACTATTTGTCTTTGGTATAAAGTGAAACAGTTTTCACCTTTTGCCTCAAGTATGAACTGAACCCATTTTAACTCTTGATTTAAGTATAAACCGAACCAGGATTTAACTTCTGACGCAGGTATAAACTGAACCAATGTTTCATTTTTGACTTAAGTATATGATAACATGTATTTACCATTTGTTTAACTTTTAACTCATGTTTAACTTTTAACTCAATATATATATATATATATATATATATATATATATATTGTTTTTGTTTAACCTAATATCTATTCAACATGCGGTCTGTTCTGTTTACTTTACTGTCCTCTTCCCCTTTTTGCGAACCCAGACGATACCAATTTTTTCCCTTTTTTTATTTTTTATTATTTTCTTTTTTTTTTTAACAATTCTATCTATGAGTTGAAAAGAGTAAAAAGACATAATTTACTTCAAATTATCTCCAGTTTCGGGATAGCATTTGTTGCTGAGGTGATGTGTTATCCCCTTCGGGGATTCCATGTCGAAATGTGCATTTAACATCTTTGAAAAAATTTAATTCAATATATATATATATATATATATATATATATACCCGTTAAGCAAGCAATATTAGGGTACAACTAATGAGATATATTAATACTACCTTTAATCCCTAACCATCTAACAATTCCCTGCTTTTTAATACTCAATATATTTCTATAGTGAAATCATTAGCAATGCATATGCAATACAGTTCTGTCTCTTTTGATATTTTTCCAGATCTCCGGTGCGTTGATCAATCGAGTTTCAACAGCTGATGAGAATTTTAACAAAGAAATGGAATTGAAATCTCGAATTTCTCCCGAATTCGAGTTGGCTTTTGATAACGAATCTATTCTGCATGCTGTACAAACCATGGACTTTTACCAGATGAAAGGTAAGTTTCATATTTTATTTTGATATTTTGGCAAATAACACTTTCTTGGCATGGATATTTTATTTATTTATTTTGTAAATGAGTTAAAAAGAAAGAAAAAAATACTATTGGCAATGTAAAAAACAATGAACTCAAACAAACAGATATTTATTGAAGTGAATTGAAATTTCGTGAAATATTGAATTTTAAATACGTGCTGTGGCAATATCAAGTGCCGAGTTGGCGAGAAAGCCTTTGTCAGGTGATGATTCTAGAATCAAGTATGCATTTTTAGATTAAAACATTATTAAAAGAGTTTAACATTACAATACTTTTGTGTTTTTTTGAAATACCTAATTATCACATGGTGTTGCCAATTCATTTTATTTACATATTCATAATATTTTACCTGGTTACGGATAAGAATTTACAAGTGGTTGTATGACTGTTTTTTTTTTCAATATTATTTTCTTTTAGGACATAGACGACCATTACTTTCCCCAGATTCTGTCTTATTAGCCTAAAACTTTTGATATCTCGGAATTCGCAAAAGTTATAACAAATTTAGCAACAGGAGAAAATGAAATTGATTAGAGAATAGGCTGTGCCAGATGTATATTCGACCCAAACTGCAAATTGGTACAATCATCAATTTGAAAAACCAAAAAATAAATAAATATACTATTTAATAAGTAAACTGAGCGTTTATTCGAATATGAGTAATTACTAAAAATATCGTTTACGTAACAACATTTGTCGGATTATTAAATAAAAATACATTAGTTTGTATATATATATATATATATATATATATATATATATATATATATATATACAATTATATTGTAGAATTTTTCGAATAATTTTCATTTGTAAACAAGTTATTACGCGACCTAGGTTTCTACCATGAGTGGTGTCTTCACGCGAAAAGAAAGAGGAAAGAGAAGGACACAGAAGAAATAAAAAACAAAGAGGAAAACAAGAAAGAAAGAAAGAAACAAGGGGAGAGAGCCAATGAGAATCAGCTCAGAGATGTTACGGACAAATGTATCTATCTACACTTCATTTCCGACCAAAGTTTGAAATTTCTATTTCTTTGCAGCTTCGGGTGTCTTCTGTTGAACTCCCCGCCCCTTTCTTATCCCTGTGTGTTTTCTCACTTTTTCTCATTTTCTTCCGCACGACAGATATATGTCTACGCTTATATTTTACTTCCTACCTAATTTGGGGTCTTTGGGCCTCTTTGAGACGTTTTTCATTGGCTTTTTCCGCTCGTTTCTTACTTTCTCTGTTGTTTCCATCTTTGTTCTTTATTTTCCCTGTGTCCTCTTTCCTCTTTCTTCCCCGCCCTTTTTTTTTATTTATCGTTTTGTTTTCTCATCTTTCCTAACCTCTTTACCTCGTACGAAAGGTTTTTCCAAAAAGAAAGTGAATTTTCATAAATTCTCTTTCCAAAAATAACGTTTAATACCATCATTCAAACTACCTGATGAGATATTGTTTTTTCAATGTCAAAACAAATGTACAATTTTGTAGTAGATTGTAGTTTGTTCTAAAGTATAATTTATAATACATACACACACGCATATATATATATATATATATATATATATATATATATATGATGAATGTAGAGAGGTTTTTACTTAATCCAACAGTATTGTTTTAGTCATGCCGACGTTGAAGTTTCATAAAAGCATTATTATAATGTCTTCACTCTTCAAGGGTCCAGTTTAATCTATCTATCTATCTATCTATCTATCTATCTATCTATCTATCTATCTATCTATCTATCTATCTATCTCAGTCTGTTCATATCTATCTATCTATCTATCTATCTATCTATCTATCTATCTCAGTCTGTTCATATCTATCTATCTATCTATCTATCTATCTATCTATCTCAGTCTGTTCGTATCTATCTATCTATCTATCTATCTATCTATCTATCTGGAATAATGACAAATCTCTAAAAACGGTGAGGATACTCTAAAAACATTATCTAATTAATATAAATATTAAATAGATAAAAATCGATTGCTCAATAGATATTTTTCAGAGCAATATGATGTCTAGAAAAAAAAAGCTAAATACATAATTAAGAGGTTATAAACCTAGAAATTATTTTGACAGCCGTGTAAAAACATGACTCTCTCGTCAGACAAGAAAAAAATCTGATCTGATGTGACCGAGTGGTTAGACCATTCGCTTTCTGACCATGAAGCCTGGGTTCGAATCTCACCATGTCAGGAAGGTGACTTCTTGATGCTATCGGTCTGGAGGAAGCGATCCCAGCCTGCGGCACCTTTGGATTGACCCGAGCTTTTTGAGTAAAATTGGTTTGACAGGTCTCTTTGAGGAGCCGTCGATTGTTGTCTTAGTTCGAAGTCATAGGTCATCGTGACCGAAGGTTAGAACGTCCTGGTATTGTTCTGACTGATACGCTAGATAATGCGTTCTCTCCAAGAAATTGTAACTAAGCTCCGCTCATCATAGTTACAGGTGGGCTCTATGGATGTAAAACAAACACAAATATGCCTGAGCAGGCGTCTGCAATGTGGATTGGCAAGCCGCTCTTGTAGATGAGTATTCTGGAATACGAGTGGCAGGTCATTCGGAATTAAATTTCGAAATTTTTGTTTTTTTATTATATATTTGGCTCTGTAAATAGAACATACTATTTAGAGCGAGCCCTCCACCTTGATCAATTTTACTATTAATAAAATTAATATTAATATTAATTAATATTAATAGGCTCGGGCTTTTGCGATTTACCTATTTGCTCATCCTTTTGGATTTAATATATATATATATATATATATATATATATATATATATATGTGTGTGTGTGTGTGTGTGTGTGTGTGTGTGTGTGTGTGCATAAGAGAAATTGAGAGAGAATGACATCGCTACATTCTTGAATAAATGAGAGTGAGAAAGACACATTTGGAAAAAGAAAGCAGATAATTAAATTCTAAAACCTCGATCTTATATTTCTGCGTCGTTGTCGACGAAATCAATTAACATTTGCTCGGCAATCAAAAACCTTGTGATTTCAAGAGCGTCCTTTGTTGAAAGGGTTCTAAAGAACGCACCAGACTATAGTGCTTGGCACTCATTTTAAAAGCCCCTGTCTTCTAAGCCACACATTTCAGTTGGGTGCACAGTCAAAGACATGAACAAGAGGGGCCGGTTTCAAAAGGATCCCAACGCAATGTTTCCTCGCCTTGGGTATGGAACTTGTCCAGCAAATAGCCCGAGACAACTGCTTAAAGCGATCAAGCAAGTAGCCGAAGGAGCCCAAAAGCAAGCTAGTAAAATTTCCTTTAAAAGGCAACGCCGATTTGCTTTGTGTACTTTAAAGCCAAGGCCGCAACCGTGCCTGTGCTGACCTGGAGACGAGCCAACGAGCAGCAGAAAGTTTGCCAAAGGTGAGCCAATAAAGGTCCATTGCATCAACTGTATTTGATATACCGCCAAAGGCTAAAATAGGAGAAGTTCTTCGGATGATACCATTAACGAAATCTTTTGGTCAAGGATGCTGAAGATGTGCCAAAAATGGAATATAAACATGCACATTGATCAAGAATTCTTATTTTTAGGATTGGATAGTAAAAAGATAAAATTACCATTTTTAGAATCCTGGTGAAATTTAGAGACAATGATGAAAAAACTATCTTGCTGTAAGTCTCTCTGTATATATTCATTTAGTTATCTCCCTTCTCTCTCTCTCACTCTCTCTTTCCCTGTCTCCCCCCCCTCTCTCTCTCTCTCTCTATATATATATATATATATAATTTGGTACATAATTTAGGTCCCTTAAAACGGTTTCCTTTTAAAAACTATACTTATAAAATTATAATAATTTGTTTATTATTAAATTTTTAATAATTAAAAATAATTATTTGATTTTTAATAGTAATGTTAATTATTATTGTTATTAATATTTTATATATATATTGAAACATTATTCAGTCAGTTAAGTGCCATGCGCGATACACGCTTTGGGCGATCATGTCTTGAAAGAGATATGACTGACTGGGCAGAAGATTATCCCGCAGTAGGTTGCCATTGCCTTCTGCTATAGAACCCAATCTGTCCTATTATTTAACCCATAACTGGAGGGAAGAGACGGATTAATACCTTTCCCCAGGGTATTTGAGCATAAGTGAATGCAAGGAATTCAACTGGAATTCGAACTCGGTTCCCCCGATTTCTCGTTCCGAGCCGATATCCACTGCGCCGCAAACATTATTAAAAATAATAATAATAACTATTGCTATTATTGTCATAAGTAATACTACAATTGGTTTTTTTTTATTTAAATGTATAGTTTTTGAATTTTTTGGTAATATGTTTTATTATCATTAACAATATTATCGTACTTGACAGTAATATTATTGTTATGAGATCGAAAATATTATATTCATAAGATGAAGACATTTTTATTTCCGTCGAAATTAATATAAAATCTAGAAGTTCAATTCTTATACTTAAAATCAGTCAGTCAATCAGTTAGTTGGGATACACGCTTGGGCGATCATGTCTCGAAAGAGACATGACTGACTGGGCAGAAGATTATCCCGCAGTAGGTTGCCATTGCTTTCTGCAGTAGACTGGTTTCCAGCCAAGGCTATAGACCTCAATCCGTCCTATTATTTGACCTTTAACTGGAGGGAAAAGACGGATTAATACCTTTCCCAAGATTTTTTGTGCGTAAGTGAATGCAAAGAATTCAACTGAAATTCGAACTTGGCACCCAGATTTGTTATTCCGAGTCGATATTCACTGCACCACAACACACATCCATCCTTAAAATACGGCCCCTAAATTTACTGTTCTGTATTTGAAATGTGCACTGAAAATTCAATCTAAGGTCATCTTACTGTCTGAGATGGAAATACAACATTTTAAATTTGACATCCG
This sequence comes from Ascarosepion bandense, assembly GCA_037127315.1. Taxonomy (NCBI): domain Eukaryota; kingdom Metazoa; phylum Mollusca; class Cephalopoda; order Sepiida; family Sepiidae; genus Ascarosepion; species Ascarosepion bandense. Next base: position 5,211,401 of record JBBBDQ010000151.1, read on the forward strand.
CTTTTTAAAAATAAAATTGTATGTCTTACTTCCTTTTCTATCAATAAAAAGCTGTCTTTCTTTCTCCCTCCTTCTCCTGTCTGGATAGATCTAGCCCATTCATTTTTGTAAAAACTTCGGTCTGACGACATGAATATTTTATATTTTTAGAAGAAATATGATTTTTATATAAAAAAAATCATTATATTCTCGAAATAAATTATCACTAATGAATTTGTAAAATCTTTCAATTTCTGACTTTGAGTTCTCATCGGATTACAAACCAACCCGTAGAATTTACCTTCCAAATTACCAAAGATACTATTTATATATATAGTCATCCGCAGACAGATCTGTTTCGCTCATCAGTACGGTTAGACAGCCGATTGCTTTTTACCCAGGATTGAAACCCGACAGAATTGGCGTCAGTTGGCGATTCTACCTCTGAGCTATGGGCGCTCGGTAGAAGAAGGTAGGCTTTTTAGCGTGTATATTATCATTATACACGCCAAATAACTGAGAGTGTTCTAATTCATTGCTGAATAAAGGATGCGTATATGCTAGAGTAGATACTGTTTTTCAAAGTCTACCATTCTTCCAGAGTGCTCAATCAGGGCGTGAGAGCGTAAATAGTATATATATATATATATATATATGTAAGAATGGATATTTTTTTTATTAATCCGACAAATTTGTATCAGTTTCTGGAATATACTCACATCTCATATCTGAGTAGGCACTCCGTTTATTTAGTAAACAGTATATTTGCAGGGTGCGATGAATAAACTGTCGTATAAATTACGCAAAAATGAAGATAACACTCGAAAATATCTTGACAAACTAAAGAGTAAATTTATTCAATAAAATCGCCATTGGCTTCAACCACGACCTCCAGACATCTTCGGAATCTACTGCAACTCTTCTGGACGGTCCCCTTGTTTAATTTGATGAATGCTGCCATAATCCTTGCCTTCACTTCATCTTTGGTGCTACAAGAAGTTTTGTTGTTCTCTCATCCAACTGCGCCCACACTTAAGAATCAAGGTTTGCAGTCAGAGGAGTTAGGTCAGATTTAAAGTGTGATGTGGTCGCAAAAATTGTCTGACAGCCATGACGGACTTCTCCTGCTTGTGAGGCATGTTACAGAGGCCTATTACCAGACAGAGTCTTTCAGCAGCCACCCACTTGACCCATAGCAGTACTCTCTCCATAAGGCAATGAGTCTGAGGGGCAGATGAATAGAGGTAAACGTCGACATCACTAGTGATCACTACAAATACCTTCATAATCACCATTAAACTCTTTTTAAATCCTCTACACTGTTCTCAGGTTTAGACCCAAACACTCTGAAACATGTGTATTGGAGCTTCCAGTGTGAATGCCAAGCAGTACAGCATGCCGTTTCAAAATTTATGGGGGAGTGAATTTCGTCTTAGTGCCCGTTTTCTAACAGAGCGTGTCCAGCTGACGCTACTACACCGTGTAGTCGACAAAATGAAAAGCAAACATTGCGCATGCGCAAAGTTAAAGATATAAATGTCGGCATCTTACCCATCGTAACCTGAATTTATATCCATTTAGGTGAAAATACATAAATATATTCTTTAATAAATAAACGAAGTGTAGAAATCAAATAACTTATCTTTCAACATGGCTTCTTTTGTCTCACTGTAGGAAGGTGAACATTCAAGAGTGTGAGACTCACCTTCCTGATGTGTCCAACTAGCGACTATTTGGCAGACAAAAATAAACAGGCAAATGGTGGATATTGTGCTCAATATTTATGGAGCTCAATGTACACACTGATATTATCAGCCAATCACTGCTTACAGAATAGACTTGCCTGTAACAGAATGGAATCTCCCAGGTTATTAGTTAAACCACCGACCAATTTGGCCTTGTGGGTTTTTGTCAGTTAAATTCAACTTCTATTCTAGTTGATTACTGGCTGGTTGTTCTATAAGATTCTATAATATTCTAGAAGATTCTAGAAGATTCTTACACGAAGTACCTATTCAAATATGATGCAATCATCAGATGCATATTATTACATTTCATTCGAAAGCTTTGTTCCCAATATAAATAAGCTATTGACGTTCTCTTCAACGTACGATTAATAAAAATCCGACGCTGAAAAAAAAAAAATGTTTTTTCTCTCACGATTTTAGTTTCCTATTCCATTTTTGTGTTTAGTTATAAACCTAACTAGGTTATACATTTAATAAATAAGTATATTCACACACCCGATTGACAATTTAAAACGACCTTAACTTAAGAAACGCTAATACCTAAAATAATAATTAAAGTCGAAAAAACTTCAGTTCATAATATGCACCTGGTGATGGCATAATGCATAAAACTCCGAGTCGTACTTAAAACGTAGGATAACGTGTATATTTAATATTATATACTTTTTGCTCTGTTGCACTGCATTGAGCACTGTTCTATTAACACCTGATAAATATTGATGTGTATCTGCGTATATATATATATATATATATATATATATATATATATATATATATGGTGTATGGGTAGGTATTGAAGGCTATCACAATGCGTTTAGGAAAATAAAAGAAGATAAAGAAGTTGTTGTCGTTAATTGTGGTGAGTATGTGTTAACGACAGCAGCAGCAGCGAAGGATAACCAATCGTTGAAAGGCACGGTCCACGAGCGGACGGACGTGAAAGAAGCTCTCCAAACATTCTGAAGATGAGATTTTGATCTCGAAATATCAATGTATGATAAATAGGTAATACCCCAAAATTTCTTTACCTTCCTTTATTTTACTAAACGCATTGTGATAGCCTTCAAAACCTACCCATACACCTAATATACACAATGCTTCAAGCAAATTCCAAAACTCTTATATATATATATATAATCAGTTTTAATATTAATGTAATTAATATTAATTAGGATCTGGTTTTTGGGATTTACCTACCTGCTTTTCCTTTTTGATTTAAGTTATATATATATATATATACTTATTTTCATCCATACATTTAATATTCATTTATTGCTTTATCACACGTGACATATATCTGACATATTGCTTCTTAGATTTTTAAATCATTTGTCTATAACAAATTTCTGAAGAAGCTTGTTAAAGTTAAACATGTTAGATGAAAAACATTTTTTCTATCTGTTCTTTACTTTCTCTGTTCATCTTGTTGGATTCTATATATTCAAGTCATTATATATCGCTCATTCAGTGAAATAAATTAGAGCGCTCTAGCTATTGGGCGCGTATAATGATATGCGCTAAAAAGTCTGCCTACTTCCACCGAACGCCCATAGCCCAGGGGTAAAGTCGCCGACTGACGCCATTTCGGTCGGGTTTCAATCCTGGGTAAAAAAGCAATCGGAGTCTAACCGAACTGATTAGCTGTGATACAGCGAAACAGACATCTGTCTGCGGATGACTATTAAGCTCTACAATATTTATTGTATTGAGCACTGTTTATAAAAAAATAAATGCCAGGAGACTCAAAACCGTAAAACCTTAGATCCTCTTCACCTGGATTTATATATATTAGACTTTGATAAACAATAGCTACTCTGGCATGTACGCATCGCTCATTCAGTGAAATAAATTAGAGTGCTCTAGCTATTGGGCGCGTATAATGATATGCGCTAAAAAGTCTGCCTACTTCCACCGAACGCCCATAGCCCAGGGGTAGAATCGCCGACTGACGCCATTTCGGTCGGATTTCAATCCTGGGTTAAAAAAAGCAATCGGAATCTAACCGTACTGATGAGCTGTGATACGGCAAAACAGATCTGTCTGCGGATGACAATTTTTTTTTCTCCAATTGGAGTGGATAGACTAAAATGTCGCTCGGTTCACACTCCACCCACATCTATTGAACAGGTGAAGAGGCTCATCCCTTGTTTCCTGTTTAGGATGCGGTTTCCGGTTTTCCCTTTTCAAGTCTTTTCACTCTTTTATTTTTTTTTTCCAATTGGAGTAGATAGACTAAACTATCGCCCGGTTCACACTCCACCCACATCTATTGAACAGGTGTAGAGGCTCATCTCTTGTTTCCAGTTTAGGATGCGGTTTCCGGTTTTCCCTTTTTAAGTCTTTTCACTCTTTTATTTTTTTTTTCCAATTGGAGTAGATAGACTAAACTATCGCCCGGTTCACACTCCACCCACATCTATTGAACAGGTGAAGAGGCTCATCTCTTGTTTCCTGTTTAGGATGCGGTTTCCGGTTTTCCCTTTTCAAGTCTTTTCACTCTTTTATTTTTTTTTTCCAATTGGAGTAGATAGACTAAACTATCGCCCGGTTCACACTCCACCCACATCTATTGAACAGGTGTAGAGGCTCATCTCTTGTTTCCTGTTTAGGATGTGGTTTCCGGTTTTCCCTTTTCAAGTCTTTTCACTCTTTTATTTTTTTTTTCCAATTGGAGTAGATAGACTAAACTATCGCCCGGTTCAACTCCACCCACATCTATTGAACAGGTGTAGAGGCTCATTTCTTGTTTCCTGTTTAGGATGCGGTTTCCGGTTTTCCCTTTTCAAGTCTTTTCACTCTTATTTTTTTTTTCTAATTGGAGTAGATAGACTAAACTATCGCCCGGTTCACACTCCACCCACATCTATTGAACAGGTGTAGAGGCTCATCTCTTGTTTCCTGTTTAGGATGCGGTTTCCGGTTTTCCCTTTTCAAGTCTTTTCACTCTTTTATTTTTTTTTTTCCAATTGGAGTAGATAGACTAAACTATCGCCCGGTTCACACTCCACCCACGTCTATTGAACAGGTGAAGAGGCTCATCCCTTGTTCCCTGTTTAGGATGTGGTTTCCGGCTTTCTCTTTTCCATTCTTTTTACCCTTACGTAGCCCCCTGCGCATCAGTGGCGTTATCGCCTTGCTTGGGGTGATATGATTAAAAAAAAAAAAATTTCTGTGTGTGTGTGTGTGTGTGTGTGTGTGTGTTAAAATGCAGATATAATTAATATATATATAGGCTATTTCATTAAGACGGATCGAAGTTAGAAGTAAATAAAACAGTGTTAGTGGTGAAATTTTATTGATTGCATCATGTTATTTGAGTCATGCCAATTATGTTTGTAAAATAATATCGCCCAAATGTTCGCCAATATTTCGGCGGCACATCTCTACTCGATGATCAAAATTTTTCATGACGCTCCTAGCTGCTCCTCGATCTCACCAATTTGCCTTAATATCTCATCCTTCAGCTGTTGAATTGTTGATGGCTTGTTAGCATAGACATTACTTTTGAGATGTTCCCTAAAGAAAGAAATCTAAAAGCGTCAAGTTGCACGATTGTGGTGGCCAAGTGACTTCAATTTTTAAGAGCTGATGCGACCTGGGAAATTCTTATTCTATAAATCCATTATTGCATAAGTTGTGTGGCATGTGGAACCGTCCTGTTGGAACCAATTTTTTCGACATCCATAGCATTAAATTCAGGCGATAATTGCCATGACTTAAATAACATGTTTCAAAATTTCACCAATAACACTGTTTTATTTACTGCTAACTTAGATCTGTTTTAATACCTATATAAAGACAATATGAATAAAGACAAATTGGAAGTTTTTTTTACCAAACGCGTTTCATCATCTGATAGACTTCGTCAAGGCAAATGGGTGGAATTTTATTTTGTATTTATAAATGTGCGTTATGGCGCAGTGACTATCGGCTCGGAATGAGAAATCGGAGAGCCGAGTTCGAATCCCAACTGAATTTGCTGCATTCACGTACACGCAAATATCCTTGCGAAAGCTACTAATCCATCGATTCTCCCTCCGGCTTTTGGTTGATAACCTTGATTGGCAACCAGTCTACCGAAGAAAGAATGGCAACCTATTGCGGGAAAACTCTCTGCTCGGTCAGTCATGTCTCTTTCGAGACATGATTGCCCAAGCGTGTCTTACTGATTTTATAAAGAAAATTCAAAGTATCGCTAGGTTTTGAAAATTTCAAAATGAAAGAACGCTGAAAATTGGGCTAATTTTGAAAGTCAAGGTAAATTATGCAGGACGCGTAGTAATGCAATTTAACACCTAATAAATGGTAATGAATAAAAGTTTTCGTATTTGTCTACATTTATTTTGTCATCAACTTTTATTATTTATTAATTATTTATTATTATTAATTATTTATTAATTATTTATTATTTATTATTAATTATTATTATTATTATTTATTATTATTATTTATTATTATTTTATTTATTTATTATTTATTTTATTTATTATTATTTATTATTTATTATTATTATTTTTATTATTCATTATTTTTTTATTTATTATTATTTCATATTACTTATTATTAATTATATAATTATTATTATTATTAATTATTAATTATTTATTAATTATTTATTAATTATTTATTATTTTTTATCATTCAACCACGTCCAACATTAAGTGAATCTAGGCAGCTTTTAAGCTTCACCACTAATTCAGTTCTCAACAAAATTTCAAACAGTTTACAGAGTTACATAGGACACCTCTTCTTCTTCTTCTTCTTCGTCTATGTGCCCTGTCCCTTCAGGACGTAGGCGATCATGGTTCTCCACGTCTCCCTATCCCTTGTGGCTCGTAGTAAGTTTGCTCCTGTTACTCCTGGCAATCCCCGTTCCGTCATCCACCTGATCAAGCCCTGCAAATATGTTATCCGCTGCCTTCCTCTGTCTCTCTTTCCTTCTATATGGCCAGTCAGTATCAGGTTCTCCAGGCTCTCCTTCCTCATTGCGTGTCTCAGGAACTTCAGTTGTCTCTTCCTGATGCTCAGTATTAATTTCCTTTTTGTTGCCATTCTTTCTAACACCTCATCGTTGCTTGTATGCTCAGTCCACGATATCCGCAGCATCCTTCTGTAGAACCACATTTCCGCTGCTTCCAGTTTTGTCCCCATTTTCGATTATATTGTCCAGCATTCACTGCCGTATTGAAGAACTTTAAGTTTTTGTACTTGCTTGTTTCTGGTATCCCCCACCTGTATTTGGCATTTTGGGTTGCACCTTTTGCTGATGACCATGCATTCAGTTTTCTTAAAGTTTATTTGTAGTCCTTTTTTGTCACTCTCTACAGCTACTTTGAAAAAAAACTCGAATTTTTGTTCAGTAGATAAACAGTTACATCAAAATATGTGAAGTCCAAAAAGGGAGACTAACTACATAAGTGAGTGACTAACGATTCTAATAATAAATCTTATTATTTATAACTGTTTTTCTGTTTCATATTTTTGCATGCGGTTTTCAACATTTAAATTCGGATAAAGGACAAGATATTCCAGTGAAGTAAAAAAATAAAAAAATTCTTATTTAAAATATTGCAGCTAAAAATAATTCAAATTTTATTTTTAGCTGCAATATTTTAATTAAGAAATTTCTTATTTTTTACTTCATTAGAATATCTTGTCCTTTATTTTTCCAGGTTCTTTCTCCAGGTTTAATATAATCTTAAGAATATTACTTTTCAAACGCACATTTTCCCATAAAATTATATAATATTTTGTTTTAATTTGATGAACTGCTGATGTATTTATTTTAATTATGAGAAGGTTTGTATTTATTAATAACATGTTTCTTTAATTTTATGGTCTTGTAAGAAGACTAGGGAAAATATGATTTCTTTTTGGCCGATATCAGCATAAATCAGTCCAGGGAATAATTTAACATTTTCGTATGATCCAAGAGTATCAATATCAAGAACTTTCTGTTTATTTGTAGTTATTTTCGCATTTACTGAATGTGAGGTTCTTTAGATCAAAATTGTAGTTGAACTCATTCGTTTTTAGGACCTATGCAATTAGTAGTGTAAGTCCTCTCTCTTTGAGTTTTAGAGTGAAGTTGGATAAGAATTCAAGAGAGTGGTAAATATGTAAGACAATTTGACAAAAATAATCACAAAATCTTCATAATCTATCTATCTATCTATCTATCTATCTATCTATCTATCTATCTATCTATCTATGTATCTCTGTCTCTTCAGATCTATCTATCTATCTATCTATCTATCTATCTATCTCTGTCTCTTCAGATCTATCTATCTATCTATCTATCTAGCTGTGGAATCAAAAGATGATGACATTTTGCGACAGTCTTTATTTAGAAAGAAAATGTTAAGATTTTATTGAATCATCTGTGAAAGATTTATAGAACGTATTGACACAGATGGTGAACAGGTGTAGACTGTATTACTCCTGCGTTTTTGATAAAAAATTATATATATATATATATATATATATATATATATATATATAAACAGAAAATGGCATATATGTAAAATTCCAAATGAGATACTATTAATATTAATCTTATTAATATTAAAACTGACGAAAGTAGAGGCCTCGATATAATTTATTTTTAAAGCCATATAAGTATGTTTTCAAACAAAACTTCGAAAATTATAATGTGTCGTATGATCAGCGACCAAATTTATAATCTAAATAATAATAATAATAAATTTGGTCGCTGACGAAACGAGTATTGCTCACGAAAATAATCATAAAACACATGTGTTATATATATATATATATATATATATATATATATATATATATATACTATTAATAGAATTAATAAAAAAGTATGAAATGTGTCTTACTTTAGCATGTTTCATTATTTTTTAAAGC
>JBBBDQ010000151.1:5222500-5287500 GCA_037127315.1 Ascarosepion bandense
CAACCTCTCACTCCTAATAACATTCCTCCTATGTAACTTCCTGCACAACAGTGGAGATGTCAAATGCCTTGCTTGGGGTGACACGATTATATATATTAAAAAAAGGTATGCTTTTTTCATTAAAGATCGTGTTTTCATGCTTACATTATTTTTGTCTTTTTATTTACACTAGCAGTATAGCCCGGTGTTGCTCGGGTGTAATGAAAGCTTTAAAACTAATCCATGCTCCTGGAGCTCAGACTCTTTGGACGTTGGCACGAAAGACTAAAAAGCAATAGTTGATTCCAGTTAAAGGGAAACTGTAGACGGAAAGAAAAATGAATGGATGTCAGTCAAATTTTGATTTCCTGGTATCGATATCAAATAAGTTTTCTTCGTCGTAAACTGAATTTTGAAGGCTAAATAAGTCCTTTGAATAAATAGTATCATGGCTAAGACTAAGAAATAAAACTATACCTGCTTAGAGCCAAACCCGAAGCAAAAACCAAAATAAAAGGGCTGAAAAAATACAGATATACAGGCAGATGAACAGACACACGCACAAACATCTTGCCTTATATATATATATATATTATCGATTTTCTGCGCTATTGTAAGAACTACAACCTTGAAACTTCTGAATATCGTTTCTTATGTCTTTGTCTAGGAGTGTATCAAATTTGATTAAAATTGGACCACTTCTTCTATAATCCGATATATTCGATTATCGTTTTTCGATATTTATCGGGGGTACCTCGACACAAAACCTAACTAAGAACACTCGCAGACGCTTATAGTACAACTGTGTAAAATTTCAAGAAAATCGGACGTACACAGACAGACAGACACACACACACACACATACACACACATAGAGACAAAGTTCCATTTATAAATAAGTTTAGATGTAAAGAAGAATAAAAAAAACAACACGAAAAAAGCATTAATATTAAAAAAGACAAAGCATTCCTTCAGTAATAATTGAACACGACCATAATATATTGAAAATATAAACAAAAAAAAAAAAATTCCCATCATTATGGATACATAGATATATCAAAAAATCTACATATTCAGTGCAAAATCTGATAAACGAAACAATAACTAAAATTGATCCCTAACACCGATAACAGATCGACCATGGTTCGTATCCATGTCTCATTGTCTGAAAAGGAAAGTTCTGCCCTCTCTACTTCATAACTTTATGCCCATATAGATGTCTATATGGACATACACTCATACATATATTAATGAATATACATATCTATGACTTTAGCCTAAAATGACGAATCGCGCTAAATATAATATGTATAGTTATTAATATCTAAACTTATTTATAAATGGAGCTTTGTCTGTGTGTGTGTGTGTCCGTTACCTATAGACTCCAAAACGGCTGAACTGATTTTCTTCAAAATTTACACTGTTGTACTACAAGCGTCTGCGAGTGTTCTGAGTTAGATTTTGTGTCGAGGTACTCCCGATAAATATCGAAAATCGATAATCGAAAAGATCGGGTTATAGAAGGAGTGGTCCGATTTTAATCAAATTTGATACACTCATAGACAAAGACATAAGAAACGCTATTCAGAAGTTTCAAGGTTGCAGTTCTATCCTTATTTAACTCCAATATTGGAAATCGATACCCCGATATCTTACCGGGTCTGATCAAAATCAGTATTTTTTAGCCCTTTTATTTTAGTTTCTGGTTCGGGTTTGGCTCTAAGTAGGTATAATTGTAGTTCTTAGTCTCAGCCATGATACCATTTACTCAGAGGACTTATTTAGCCTTCAAAATTCAGTTTACGACAAGGAAAACTTATTTGATATCGATACCAGGAAATCAAAATTTGACTTACATCCATTCATTTTTCTTTCAGTCTACGGTTTCGCTTTAACTGGAAACAACTACTGCGTGCCAACGTCCAAAGAGTCTGAGGACCATGGATTAGTTTTAAAGCTTTCATAACACCCGAGCAACGCCGGGCTATACTGCTAGTATATTCATAGACATACGCAATTTCTCCTGTTTTGCAGCTCATCGGTACGGTTCTTCTTCTTTTTGTGCCATGTCCTTTCAGGACGTAGGCGATAATGGCTTTCCACATCTATCTATCCCTGGTGACTCTTAGCTCACTTTCTACTTTTGCGCCATGCAACCCACGTTTCGTGATCCACCTAATCAGGTTCTTCAAATATGTATTCCGCTGCTTTCCTCTGTCTCTTTTCCCCTCTATCTGGCCTGTTAGTATCAGGTTTTCGAAGCCCTCCTTCCTCATTGTATGTCCCAGGAACTTTAGTTGTCTCTTCCTGATGCTCAGTATCAATTTCCTTTTTGTTTCCATTCTTTCCAAAACCTCGTGATTGCTCACATGCTCGGTCCATGATATTCGCAGCATCTTTCTGTAGAACCACATTTCAGCTGTTTCAAGTTTTTCCTTCATCTTCGAAGATATTGTCCGACATTCACTGCCATATTGACGAACCGACACCACATAGCAATCCATTACTCTTCTCTTTGTTTCTAGCGAAATTGTCCTGTTAGACATCCAATTACTTCAAGCCATGTTTGAAACCCGACAAAATTAACATCAGTCAGAGATTCTACGACTAAGCTATCGGCCTACAATTAAGGAAAGCAAATTTTAGTGTTTTATTTACAAAATGTAAACAAACGCCAGTAACCAAGAGTGTTCAATTCTTTATTGAAGAACGATGAGTAAATAACGGTCAGTAGCTACTTATGGTAAACTTTCAATAGAAATGGTAAACTTTCAATAGAAAGTTTACCATTTCTTCAGAGTGCTGAATCGACGGGCGAGTGTGTAGTATATATATATATATATATATATATATATATATATATATATATATATATTGCTTTCATCAGCTTTACTGATGAGAAGAACTTTGACAAACAAACTTTTTGTTTAATATCGGGTTTGTGATAGAGCGTTGATAGTTTTAGTTACAAAGAATTTGCCACGTTAACTGAGCAGATTCATGCCGAATCCGAAGTTTCGTGAGGACACCTTTATGATGGCTGCAATCTTCGTGGTCGGATTTATTTTCTGCTCTCTCGCTTTCTCTCTCTCTCTCTCTCTCTTACTTTATATATATATATATATATATATATATATATATATATATATATATAATTCTATTTTCTGATATATATATATATATGGGCAGCAGTCTTTTTATGCAGAGTTTATTAAATATTTTTTTTTAATCCAGGTAAATCTAAGTATTAATGAATAGAGACTCGGATTGAGGAATTTTACTCTAATTCATTACATTTCCTTACTTGTTAATACTGGAGATATCTTCTCCCCCAGCTGTGGATAAATAGCAGGACATAATAGTTTATATGCTGTTGGATGACAACCGGTTTAGGAAAAAGAACTCTGAATTCAAAACAAACTTGGAGTCCCCTCTCCGATCTATGATTTTCTTAGCTCTGGCACAAGGCCGAAAGAATGGAGCACCCACTGAGGATCGAATTCACTACTCAAATTTAATGATTCTGGCAAGACAATTTTGCTAACCATTACACCATGTCGAGGTGTCCTTCCTCCCCAATCTTATGTTGAATAGCAGGACGGATTGGGTTCTATAACCTTTGTTAATAACCAGTCTACCACAGAAAGAAATGGCATCCTACTGCTGGAAAATCTTGTACCTAGCCACTCATGACACGAAAGAGACTCGATCACCCATGCGTGTATCACCTATGGCAGTTAACTGATATCGCAACTGTGGAGGGGCATAATTGAATATGTTCTGAAGTGAACACGGCACACAGAAGATGAAGAAGGAATTAATGTGTTGTTGCAAAGCAATTTTGTCATAATTATGACACCTTAATCTATGAGAAAGTGTTGTAGCTGTGTACCCTATATTTTCGTATCTGGTTGTATGGTTTATACGCAAGCATATCAGTGCGTGTATAGATACGTTTGAATTTGTTTTTACTGATTGCCTTCACTTCCATCCTTAAATTTTTTCCATCTTACCGATATCAGTTTTGGTATTTTTGAATTTGCAATCTTTTAAAATTATCAAATAGTCATTTTTTTCCTATTATCTTTCTGAATATCTTTTTCCCTCGAATCATAAATGCATCCCATTAATATATTGATTTTGACAGATAGGTTCCCCTCCCAATTTCTGCGGAAAAAAATTCCCCGAACTGAACCTGTTTGTACCTTTTGAAAGCCTTCTCTTTTCTTTTCCATCGCCATCACAAATCTTACTTGACTTTGTACTGTAAAACATTTTACGCATGTGTGTGTATGTGTGTGTTCTACATATATATACAAACACACACACACACTCATATATTTACATATCTAAATCACTTCTCACACACGCTCCTTCCTCTACTTTTTCTTTACACATATATATGTATAAAGAATTAAAAGATTTGATTTTTTATTACTTCAAAGCGTCTATCGACAGCTATCAAAATAACATTCGGAGAAATATAGCTTGATATTGTACCACAATTATTGCATGATATTTTATTCCCAGAATTCTCAGCAAGAGACTCTACGACATAGATAGATAGATAGATAGATAGATAGATAGATAGATAGATAGATAGATAGATAAAAAAGCTTTAGATAGATAGATAGATAAAAAAGCCTGAGATAGATAGATAGATAGATAGATAGATATGAAGTTACACACACACACACACACACACACACACACACACACACATATATATATATATATATATATAAATCCAGGTGAGGAGAACCAACAGTTTTACAATTCTGAGTTTTCTGACATTGACTTTTTAAAAAAAGTGCTCAATACAACAAATATTGTGGAGCATAAAATAATCAAATTTGTTTTTTTTTTTAATTAAAATTAATATAGTTTACATTACGAAACGGAAATTTCCGTTTTTACGAGATTTTTACCTGTTGTGAAACATTGCCCGATGACGAAGTATAAATCTTACAATGCAAACTATATTAATTTTAAATAAAAAACACACATGTATATATATTGTAATAGTTATTACAATGGTTTATAAATTCATAGTACCACTACACAAAAATTTTCGCGTTTCGAAGCTACTTTTACGTGCTTCTCATCGAGTGACAAAGTTGGAATGAAAATTAAATGGTGAAAACGGTTTATTTATGGTGATATGATGTTTAAGTGAAAGTGGGGTTGGGAGCTTATTCTGATTCTGTCGGTCGTATTGTAGTCTTAGATATATGGGTTAGGAGAGGTTGCTTAGTTTAAGACAGATTCCTTTTTTATTTTATCTGGATTTTGGTGAAAGTGGCGTCGCTGTTAATGAGAGCGATGTAAATTTATGTGGTATAGGAAGTTTTAGAATGGTCTAGTCGTCCGTTATATATATATATATATATATATATATATGTTGTGCATATAACATGCTAAAATCCGCCTTCCTCTATCGTACACCCATAGCTTAGAGGTAGATTCGCCGAGTGATGCCAATTCAGTCGTGTTTCAATCCTGGCTAGAAGCAATCGGATGTACTAATGACCTGTGTTATAGTGAAACAGGACTGTCTGTAGATTACTATATATATATATATATATATATATATATATATATAGTTGAATGAACATGATGAGACATGGATTGAGTGATAGATTTAAAGATAGATAAAGATATCAAACAGTCTTGTGTAGACAGATATAAACATAGATAGGTAGATATATATCAAAAGAAGTACATTGGCATATATATATATATATATATATATATAAACAAGTTACGGAAATTAATGAATTTTAACGAAACTTGGCTATAAGCAACCGACAATTTGTAATGAATTATTTTGAACATTATTTTTTACCGATATTCTTATTTAAGTAGATATTCTGTTTTTAATTAAACAGTATTTTTTATTATTTACGATAAATAACCAGGCCGGTAGATATAAATATAAAAATACTGTTTAATTAAAAACAGAATATCTACTTAAATACGAGTATCGGTAAAAATAATGTTCAAAATAATTCATTACATATATATATATATATATATATATATATATATATATATACTCTACTTGTGTTTTGAGCAATTTTTAAAAGTAAATATCTAACTGGAATATACTTCAATTAGTAATAACCACTTATATATATATATATATATATATATATATATATATATATATATATATATGTATATGTATGTATATATATGCACTTTTTTCTTCACTTCGTTTTTTTTTTATATAATCTGTTAATTTCATGCAGTAATTATTTGTCGCCAATTTTCCTGAAATGCATTCCTCTAGATTGGAGTTGAATTTTAAATATTTTCGTTTGCTTTTGCTTTTAAGGTACTTTGTTGCGCAATTTTGAGCAATTATTTGATTCCATATCCTGATTTTGTTGTTCTTTCAGGCGAATATATTTTGGTCTTCCTCCTCCTCCTCCTCCTCCTCCTCCTACTACTACTACTACTACTACTACTACTACTACTACTCTTCCTCCTACTCCTTCTCTTCCTCACTTAACCACCAAATTTCTTCTGTTAGTACTTCTACTTTTCTTCCTCCTTAGCCTCCGACTACAACTATCGCTACTACTCATCCTTTTCTCTCTTCCTCACTTTTCTGCCTCCCCCTACCACTATTCATCTCCTACATCTCCCGCCTACTACCACTCATACATCTCTTTATTTCTTTCCTAATCCTCCTCCTCCAACAATAACAACAGCAACAAATCAATCCACTGAGAGATTTGGATCAACTCTTCAAATATTAAGATCCGACAACAGAAATGACAAGTATATAACATTTAAATATTCATTATGATGTAATGGATATCAACTTGGAATGAGAAATTGGAGATCCGAGTTCGAATTCCAGTCAAATTCGTTTCATTCACTTTCGCGCAATTACCCTTGGGAAAGGTATTAAACCATCCCTCTTCCTTCCAGATATGGGTTGAACATCACGATTTGGTTTTATAATCTTGAATGGCACCAGTCTAGTGCAAAAAGAAAAAAAAAAGAGAAAATGCCAACATATTGTCGGAAAAGCTTCTGCTTAGCCATTTTGATAAAATTAGAATGCATCTAATTAAAGTAAAATCGTTTAATTTTTGTCATCACGTCCAACGCTAAACTTAATTCTAACCCTAAAACTAACCTTGATCACAATACTAAATTTTATATATATGTAGTTTCCAATGACCAAGTTTACTTTTATTATTCTTTAATATGGCAGCAACAGCAGCAGCAGCAGCCGCATAATTCAGCGTTATTCGTTATCTCTCTTTTTTTCATTACAATAAAATGTCTGTTTATGAGCCAGTAACAAACATTTACCAAAGAATTCGTATGCTTTTGAATATTTGCGAAACAAGTGGGCAGTTAAAACATTTTTTCATGTGAATGTCGGCAAAAGACCGTTGAGAAACACTGTTCTGTTTTGATATACTGATGTGGCACCGAGTATAGAACTTATTTTGGTCTCTATGAATATGGAGGATAGATTTTATTTTACGTGTTTTGTTATGTATGCGTGTAATGGCTAAAAGTATAACCGAAAGCGCTCAGATAAACAAAACATTTTGAAAATTTTTTATATAATTTATGATCACATGAAAAATTACTTAATAAAATTAACATAATACCTTGTCTGTATAAAAGAGAGATTGCAGCCAATAAATAAATAAATATATATATATATATATATATATATGCACGAAAAAAATCGCAAGATCGCCAAGACCTACCGCGGTTTCGCACAACGGCTCGTCAGGGCAAAGGCAGACCAAGGACTAATCAAATAAATAGACACCTATTAAAGACTAACCCATTTGGGGAAGGTGTTGTTTGAGGAAAAAAAAAAATGTGTTTTTGCTCTGCGTGACTGCCTCTTTGTTAACCCTTTTTGGTTAGTTTAGTATCGAGCACTTTTCTTTCTTTGTGGTTCGTTCCGTTTGAGGGTTTTTTTCTTTGCTGTGAAGAACTGTATGTATTGTCGGTCCTACGCAGCTTTCTTTTTTTTTCCCCTCTTTGTCCAAAGCCCTATAGCCGAGGACAATAACGGAGTTAGATTCTGCTGGTTATTCGTGGTCTTTAAAAATTACTTGTGTAACATTTTAAGATTTGAATACGTACAGAGTCGGTTTTATTATTATTATATATATATATATATATGAATAGAATAAGTAAAGAACAAGTAGGAAACAGTGTCTTTACTCTAACATGTTTCACTTTAAACAAGCTTCTTCAGAGATGAATGATTTAAAAATCCAAGAGAGAGTATGCTGATTGTGATATAGTTTCATTGGTCAGATACGTGTCACGTGTGATAAATCAATGAATGAATTTAATATTAATGTAGAAGAAAAAACTTGTGTCTGTTTAAATGTGTGTGTCAACGCCATATAACGCGTATATATACATATTGATTGATTGTTTAATTACTTAGTTTTTGGTCATAGTAAATTAGACCAGTGCACATTTGTATGAAAAAGTGTTCAATACAATTATGTTGTAGAACTTTTGAATGTTTTACATTTGTAAACGAGTTCTTACGCGACCTAAGTGTCTTCAGGCGATTTTTAAAAATTGCGCGTTCAAAAATTATCCTGCGACGTGAGCGTCCTCCCACCCCCCCACCCCAAAAAAAAAACACTGTTACGTGAGCGTTCTTAAAAATTAAATTTAAAAAAAGGTAAAGGGTAAAATCAGTGATTGCAAATCACCTAAAGACATCACTGATGGTAGAAACCTAGGTCGCGTAATAACTCGTTGACAAATGGAATTTATATATATATATATGTAGTCATCCGCAGACAGATCTGTTTCGCTATATCACAGCTCATCAGTACGTTTAGACAGCCGATTGCTTTTTACCCAGGATTGAAACCAGACAGAATTGGCGTCATTCGGCGATTATACCTCCGAGCTATGGGCACTCGGTAGAAGGAGGCAGAAGGAGGCAGACTTCCACCCGCTTCCCTCGAACTTTCTTCGACACTGACCGCTGGGCGGGCTGCATCAATTTTGTTTAGGAGCGATGAATTAGCGTCTTGACGTGTTATCTGGTGTGGGTTCTATGCGACTTTTACATCTGATTATGTAGGAATGTCTGTGAGTTCGACAAACAGATGGATTGTCCTTATTTTCTTTTTTAGGGGAGCGACAGTTATATTCTTATCATCTTATATGTTTTCATTTTATTTTTTATTTTTTTAATCGCCGGGTTAGGTTGTTGTGAATCCCATTCATGTAGAATCCTTCGTTGGATAAAGACGGAAGCTGAAGATGGCTCGCCTGAAATAGGCCCTTACTTCCGAATTACCATGAAATAACGCGTTTGTCGTCTGTCTTAATTTTTCTTATATATATATATATATATATATATATACAAAATTCATTAAATGCAACTGCTTTTAGTTTTGTTTTAATTTATTTTGTGTTCTTATAGTTATAATTTATATATCAACTGGGTCTTTTATATAAAACATAGTTATCAACTATTGTTTATTCAGACACTGAAGAGTATTAGTACTTGAACCTGAACAAGCTTCAAAATACTGCAATATGAAATGTGAAAGTCAGGAGATTTTTAGGCGTTCTTATATAGTCAAAACAAAATCTAATTCTCTTATCTGAAGAGATAGACTTTCACAGATGTTGGTCCATTATTAGTATCACCTTTGCTTGGTTTCATTAATTCTCACCAGTGGAACACAGATGAGTCCAATTATGAGATATGGATGTTACCCGATCCTCACTTATTGGAAGCTTTGATGTCTTTGAGAAGGAACATACACTTTAGTTCTTCGTAAACTACTCCTAATTGTTCCATTCTTACTCATTTCTGACGTTCCTGTTTTTCTTATCATTTCTGGATCCCCACAGATAGAAAATGTGGATTTTCTGATTGCGTTTTTTTTAGACGGTAACTTGTTTCACTAGTGGAAACCATGGCTTCATACGATTAAAAAAAATACTTCGTTATTCTTTCTTGAGATAAGATTTAACCCTTATTATTTGCGGAATTAGTGAGTCGAGTTCGAATTCCAGGCGTGTTCGACATATTCACTTCCGAGAAAATACATATGGGAAAGATGTGAATCAATCTCTTTAAGCAATATCTTGGGGGGACGATATATTCTTATGGGTTAAATAATAATACATTATATGTAGTTTTATTCATGTAGGGAGAAAATAAGATTTTACAAAGAATAAAATAGTTTGAATAAAGTATTACAAGAAGGTACCCCTTATCTTAATAATGGGAGAAAAAGTGGGTTAACCATTCAAAAATATACGCAGACCTTAATAAAGGATTCAATGATTTGTTCGAACCCTACTTGCACTAATTTAAGATATTTACTAAGCTTAGTGCGTTGTGGTCCAGTGGATATCGGCTCGGGACGAGAAATCGGGGAGCCGAGTTCGAATTCCAGTTGAATTCATTGCATTCACTTACGCGCATATAGCCTTGGGAAAGGTATTAATCCGTCTATTCCTTCCAGTTATGGGTTAAATAGCAGGACAGATTGGGTTCTATAGCCTTGGTCGGCAACCAGTCTACCGCAGAAAGCAATGGCAATCTACTGCGGGATAATCTTCTGCCCAGTCAGTCATGTCTCTTTCGAGACATGATCGCCCAAGCTTGTTTCACGTATGGCACTTAACTGACTGACTAAGCTTAGATGGAATAAAACTAGTAATAAAATTATAGTAATAATGAAGAGTGTATAGAGCCAGAGTGTTGAAATAAAAAGCAACAATAATAAGATGGAATAAAATTAGTAATAAAATAATAGTAGATTGGAGTAGATAGATCTATCTATCGCTCAGTTCACACTCCTCCCACGTCTATTGAACAGGTTAAGAGGTTCATCCCTTGTTCCCTGTTTGGGATGTGGTTTTCGGCTTTCTCTTTTCTAATCTTTTCACTATTACATACCCCCCTGCACATCAGTTACCGCCTTGCTCGGGGTGATACGATTAAAAAAATAGTAATAATGAAGAGTGTATTGAACCAGAGTGCTGAGATAAAAAGCAACAATAATAAGATGGAATAAAACTAGTAATAAAATAATAGTAATAATGAAGAGTGTATTGGGCCAGAGTGTTGGGATAAAAAGCAACAATAATAAGATGGAATAAAACTAGGAATAAAATAATAGTAATAATGAAGAGTGTATAGAGCCAGAGTGTTGGGATAAAAAGCAACAATAATAAGATGGAATAAAACTAGTAATAAAATATTAGTAATAATGAAGAGTGTATAGAGCCAGAGTGTTGGGATAAAAAGCAACAATAATAAGATGGAATAAAACTAGTAATAAAATAATACTAATAATGAAGAGTGTATAGAGCCAGAGTGCTGAGATAAAAAGCAACAATAATAAGATGGAATAAAACAAGTAATAAAATAATAGTAATAATGAAGAGTGTATTGAGCCAGAGTCTTGGGATAAAAAGCAACAATAATAAGATGGAATAAAACTAGTAATAAAATAATAGTAATAATGAAGAGTGTATAGAGCCAGAGTGTTGGGATAAAAAGCAACAATAATAAGATGGAATAAAACTAGTAATAAAATAATAGTAATAATGAAGAGTGTATAGAGCCAGAGTGCTGAGATAAAAAGCAACAATAATAAGATGGAATAAAACTAGTAATAAAATATTAGTAATAATGAAGAGTGTATAGAGCCAGAGTGTTGAGATAAAAAGCAACAATAATAAGATGGAATAAAACTACTAATAAAATAATAGTAATAATGAAGAGTGTATTGAGCCATAGTCAGTTAAGTGTCATACATGATACACGCTTGTGCGATCATTTCTCGAAAGAGACATGACTGACTGGGCAGAAGATTATCCCGCAGTAAATTGCCATTGCTTTCTACGGTAGACTGGTTGCCAGCCAAGGCTATATTATTTAGCCCATAACTGGAGGGAAGTGACTGATTAATCCCTTTTCCAAGGAAATTTGTGCGTAAGTGAATGCAAGAATTGAACTGAAATTTGAACCCTGCTCCCATGTTTGTCTTTTCGAGTCGATATCTACTGCACCACAACGCAAATCCATTGAGCCATAAGGTTAGGATAAAAAACAACTATTATAAGATGCAACGTCTGTCGCTACTTCCACAGAAAGTACACGGACAAACTACATTCTTTGGTTCCGCAAAGTCAGATCTTCACGGCTAGGCCATTCAAATTGTAGCAGACCACCCACGTTCTCTTCGTATTCCATCGGTGAGAAGGAATGCAGCTTCTTTCCACGAATCACACACCTTTGGAACAGACTCCCAAGAGGATGTTTCCCCGATCACTACACTCTTGACCTGTTCAAATGTTGAGTCAACCATTAATTTCTCCTCCTATCCATATAAATTGCCCCTTAACTTAACCATCTACCTCGAGTGAATCTCGAGCCTTTTACAGCAGGAACATTACTGTAAAATTTACTTCCAATATTATTATAAAGGAATTTATTATTCAGTTTTTGATCAGAACAAAAAGATTTAATAACTGATAATATCGGAGTGAGGGATCTTAGTAACGATGAAGAGACAGTAGAAATTTCATAATGACGAAAGAAGGCTTGGAAAATTTGATACTCGCAGGTTGGATTGACGGTAATAGAGTCAAATAAAAACAACGCATAAACTGAAGGGTTACGGTGTATAAACGAAGATTCTACGATTTGGGGCAAATTGTATGACTAAAAAAAAAAACAAAAAAAAAAGAAAAAAAGAAAAAAGTTAAATAAATAAATAAAATAATAATAATATTCCAAACCCCGTAATATTGTTTATTTATATTTCTCTCTCTCTCTCTCTCTCTCTCTCTCTCTCTCTCTCTCTCTGAAAGATTAAAACCCCGTTTTATCATTTCTTTCGGTGTCTCTCTACACCCAATGAAATTTTTTCGACCCCCACCCAGAAAAAAAAAAATTACTGGTCACACCCGAGTCAAGGGGGCTGGAGTAAATGGATGGAGGAACAAAATTTAGAAGGCAAAATTTATTAAGAATTACAAACAAAAACAAAAAAAAACAGGAAAAAAAACAATAACAGGAAATTGCCAACGTCTTGAAGGAAGGCCTCACGTAGAAGAAGAATATATTTGATTTATTTTCAATACATCACTTTTCTTTGTTCTTGGTTTACGAGAGGACGCAAAGTGCGACATTGAGATCCGAAGACTTACTGGGATGGCCAAAGGAATATCTCAAAAGCCAAGCGCAATATTAAGAAAGAGGAAAATTTCGTTGGAAACAAGGAAAAGAGTCAGTCAGTCAGTCAGTTAAGTGCCATACGAGATACACGCTTGGGCGATCATGTCTCGAAAGAGACATGACTGACTGGGCAGAAGATTATCCCGCAGTAGGTTGCCATTGCTTTCTGCGGTAGACTGGTTGCCGACCAAGGCTATAGAACCCAATCTGTCCTGTTATTTAACCCATAACTGGAAGGAATAGACGGATTAATACCTTTCTCAAGGGTATTTGCGCGTAAGTGAATGCAATGAATTCAGCTGGAATTCGAACTCGGCTCCCTGATTTCTCGTTCCGAGCCGATATCCAATGCGCCACAACGCACATCCCCTAAGAAAAGTGTACTGAACTGTTACGTGATAATATATGTGTAGCAGCGAATGTTAGACAAGCTCCTCAAAGGTGAAGGAGAGACACAATTCAAGAGAAATGTGGTTCTACAGAAGGATGCTGAGGATACCATGGACTGAACAAGTGAGCAACAACGTTATTTCTGAGAGAATGGAAACAAATAGGAAACTTATACTTGACACCATGAAGAGAAAGCTTGGAAAATCTGATACTCACACTGCTCCTCCTCAGGTTAACTCTCCCAGCAGACCTCAAGTGGAATGACTACATCGAATCCTTAGCTAAATCCACTGCTAAAAAGGTCGGTTCACTGTGAAGGGTAGGGCCATGAAGTTTTTCCCGTCTGAATCTATCCTGCACATGTATAAATCTACCATCCGCCCGTGTATTGAATACTGCTACCCCATCTGGTCGGGTGCCACTGCTATTCAACTCGAGGTTCTTGACAAAATCCAACGGAGAATCTGTAATGTGATCGATCTCGACTTAGCAGCTTAGATGCAGTCACTTTCTCACCGGCGTAATGTGCCTTCCCAGTATCTCTTCTACAAATACTTTTACCGCTTTTGTTCTAATGAATTTAGCTCACTGGTGCCCACTATGCATGAATTTACTCGAACTACTAAACTAGCAACTAGTTTAGTAGTTTTACTAGCAACTAGTTTTACAGTGAAATTATTAAAAAAACCCAGATAGGGGCAAGCGTAATTGATGAGCTTAAGCTAGTGGATGGCAGTGTTTGTATGAAATAACAAGACAAAATTCATTATAAGCTACAAGAGACAGGAAGATGTGGACGGATATGATCGCGTTTGTTCTGAAAATATACAGCATATAAAAGTATATTCTATGAACTTGGACGAACAGTAACACACACAAAAATGTAAGAACCCTGAAAGATTCGAAACCCCGCTTTTGTCTCTCGACACTCTCTGAAAGATTCGAAACTTCATTATATCGTTTTATCGACCCCACCCTAACCAACTAGCCACACTGTTACCCTTCAATTATCTACCTCTCAATCTACCAATGTCTGCTTGGGCAAAGCTAACGAATCATTCAAAACTTTTGTTTTTTCACCAGTGCCACCATCTCAGATCAGCGCTGTGTGTAAGCCTGACCCTCAAAGAAAGATAGCCCCCACCACAGCTGCCTCCTATATCAGAAGGTCGGATGTATATGAATGGTTAACACCTGGGTGGGCACTTCTCTTCTTCCCTCCTCTCTGCAATGCTTGGGGGATCCAGGTTTGCGGGTGTGGTCGATGATGAAGAAATGTGGCTGGTGGGAGTCCGTTCTATATTTGTTATAAACATGGCAACTTCGGCGATTGCATGAGATGCAATGAACAACAACTCCACCTGTTTGTGTTCAGTCCACCCCATTAGACTACATCTTAGACGAGGTTCACCGACATCTTCATGGGTAAAAGTAAACGTAGATATGTATAAGCAAGTGTACATATAACTGATGTGTGTGTGTGTCAATGCTACTGTGTACGTACATAACTACGTAAGTGCGTGTGTGCTTCTATGACTTTTTAAGTGCCTAGTATTTTACGGACGTGAGCGGTCATTGCTCTCCACTACTTTCTGTTTTGTTCTTCTAAGCAACGTTCGCTCATTTACCATCACTATTTGTTCTGTTCTGCAATCCATTCACGTAATCTTTAATTTTTTTATGTGCGATATCGCTTTAGAACGTCTAGGACCATAACTCTCCACAACTTCCTTTTTTCTTGTTCTAAGTAACGCTTGACTCTTTACTCACGCTCGTTTTCCCTGTTCTAAAAATGTGACATCAAAATTCAAATGTGCATAATGAAAGCTGCCTTTCAAAAGCTAAGCAAAGTATTAAGAAATATGAAAAAATTCATTAGAAAAAAATGAGTAGTGAACTGTTACGTAATATTCTTCCTCCTATATGGCAGTGAATATGAGACGATCTCCTCACAGACGAAAAATTGACTTGAGGCAAGAGAAATGTGCTTCTAAAAAAAAAATAAATACATAAAATAAAAAATAAAAATAAAAAAATAAATAAAAATCCTGAGTTTTTATGCAATATCAGGCCTATATGGCAGGAAATTCTGGACAGTCTCCTCACAGAGGAAGAAGAGACTTAAAGCAACAAAAAAGTGCTTCTACAAAGAAAAGAGTCCTGAATTGTTATGCAATACCAGTCAAGCTATTTGGCATTGAATGCCGGGCAATTTCCTCACAGATAAAGAAGAGACTTGAAGCAATAAACATGTGCTACTACAAATAAAAATGTCCGAAACAGTTATATAATGTCAGTCCTTCTATATAGCCGTGATTGCTGTAAATCTCCTCAGAGATGAAGAAGAGATTTGAAGCAACAGAAATGTGCTTCTACAAAGAAAAGAGTCCTAAAGTGTTATGTAATATCAGTCTTCCTATATGGCAGTGAATGCTGGACAATCTCCTCACTGATGAAGAAAAGACTTGAAGCTACAGAAATTTACTCCTATAAATAAAAGAATCCTTAAATATTGTGTAATATCAATCCTCTTATATGGCAGTTATTGTTAGAGATGAAGAGATGAAGAGACTTGAAGCAAAAGTAGGACACTGAGGATACCATGGACCGAAGATGTGAGCAACGGCGGAATTTTAGACAAAATGCAAACAAAAACGACACACATTTTTTTAAATTTTTTTTTTAATCGTATCACCCCGAGCAAGGCGGTAACGCCACTGATGCGCAGGGGGCTACTTAAAAGTGAAAAGATTGGAAAAGAGAAAGCCGGATACCACATCCTAAACAGGGAACAAGGGATGAGCCTCTTAACCTGTTCAATAGACATGAGTGGGGTGTGAACCGGGCGATAGTTTAGTCTATCTACTCCAATTGAAAAAAAAAAAAATTGAGAAGATTGGAAAAGAGAAAGCCGGAAACCACATCCTAAACAGGGAACAAGGGATGAGCCTCTTCACCTGTTCAATAGACTTGGGTGGAGTGTGAACCGGGCGATAGTTTAGTCTATTTACTCCAATTGAAAAAAATAAAAAAATAAAAAAAAAGAGTGAAAAGATTGGAAAAGAGAAAGCCGGAAACCACATCCTAAACAGGGAACAAGGGATGAGCCTCTTAACCTGTTCAATAGACATGGGTGGTGTGTGAACCAGGCGATAGTTTAGTCTATCTACTCCAATTTAAAAAAAAATCAAATTGAGAAGATTGGAAAAGAGAAAGCCGGAAACCACATCCTAAACAGGGAACAAGGGATGAGCTTCTTAACCTGTTCAATAGACGTGGGTGGAGTGTGAACCGGGTGTTAGT
This sequence comes from Ascarosepion bandense, assembly GCA_037127315.1. NCBI lineage: Eukaryota > Metazoa > Mollusca > Cephalopoda > Sepiida > Sepiidae > Ascarosepion > Ascarosepion bandense. Next base: position 5,239,398 of record JBBBDQ010000151.1, read on the forward strand.
TTAGTCTATCTACTCCAATTAATATACTTATCATCAGAAAGAAACAGTTAAAATTTACAGGCGCATGCTGAAGAAAGAGGACACATTAAAATAAACGGGAAAGAGGAATGTAGCGCATAAAATAACCAACAAGCTTATGTAAATTTACTAAAAGATACAAAGAACAGGAAATTGTGGCCAACAATGATCGACTACGTCCTGAGGAATGCAGTACAACGAATAAGATAATTACATCTGTGTGTAACGGTATAGGAATTTTCTCGGTTCGTTTTGGCATCTATCAGTTGCGATCTGTGACGCTACCTTGTTTATAACAATCTTGGGTGAGGTATTCAGTGTACAGACATAGAAAATAAATTTATACATAATTCTTTAAATGTATGTTCGCATGTATATATTCCTGAATACCTCATAGGTATATATGTGCTAGTATATCGTACGTGTGGTTGTGTATATTATGGACATAAATAAATCTCGTTTTGCCCAATTAGGCGCTGAAGTACCAAAGGTTCAAGAAACAGTTTTACGGGAGGCAGATGTGTTGGTACCAAAGGTTAGGGTGGAAATATTTTGTCTTGGCTAGGTGAAGGGGGAGACGAGGTAGGCAAGTGGGTTTGCTATGGCGGGGAAGAATTCGGCAAGAAGCTAACAATCCGAGCATCCAGTGGTTTTGCCAATCTAATTAAAGAGGCGGAAAGAACAGGTCTGAATCTTTACAGGCAAAAGCGCCGATTCGCCCAGACTACTTGCCCCACTAGCCACATGACTTTATTCGTAGTCTGATAAACTTTTTCAGATCTATGTACTGTGCTAATGCTAGTAGTGAAAATAGCCATTTCCATACGGGAAATATTCGCCATTCATTGATCAAAGAGTTAGTGTTACTGTCTATATGTGTGTAATGTGAGTTGTGGTGCAATGCGTATGTTTTTTTTAATCGTTTCACTCTAAGCAAGGCGGTACCGCCACTGATGCGCAGTGGGCTACATAAGAGAGTAAAAGTTTAGGCAGGAAGAAAGTGAAGAAAAAGACGAACCAGTTACAGGGGGTGTCAGAGAAAGGGTAAGAGGAGGATGGGAACACAGGTGTAGAGACAGTTGCGAAGGTAGGGAGAAAGGAAAAGAGTAAAGTATATGGAGTAATGTAGAAAGAACTGGAGTCAAGTGGATAAGAGATGGGAATTGACATTGCATTTAACTTCCTGGGGGTTGTAGCCGTCAGGAAAGCAAGTATATGGAAGGGAGTTCCAAAGGCGAGAAGTGCGAGAAAAGAAGCTGTTGGCGTAGAATTGTCGCCCGCATTTGGTTGATTTAAATGTAAAAGGGTGGGACCTTGTTGCCAGTCTGGTTGTACGAGTAAATTCTTGTAGAGGGGGCACCAGTGACCTAAGTTCGTCGGAGTATAAACTATGAAAATATTAGTAGAAGAGACAGAGGGAAGCCACATTCCGCTAGTTAGAAAGTGGTTGGAGTCGAGCCAAGTCGGGACCAATTACATAACAGATTTTCTTTTGGAGCCAGTCTAGAACAATGAGATGAACAGCAGGGGCACCTGACCATATATGACAACAGTATTCGATGCACGGTCGGATGTGCAAGATGGATTCAGGAGGAAAAAAACTTTCTGGTCTTACACAGTGACCCAATCTTCCTAGCAGTGGATTTGGCTATTCTCTATGTAATAGTTTCACTTGAGGTCGGGAGATAGGGTAAGGCCGAGGAGGCGCAGTATTTGGGTTAGTCAAAACTACAGCGCCTTCCTTGACAAAGCTAAAGAACAAGTATACATTATGCATTTTCTCATAGAATTTCCCAAATACTGCTCATGATATACAAAAATATATATCGTCATCTCATTTATATATATATATATATTTCTATGTATCGTATAATTATATTTCTGTGTTTCGAAATAAATCTATCTCGAAACAGAGAAATTTCTGTGTCGAAATGTACTTTTAATTCATAATTATATGATTATATTATGCTCTACAATATTTATGCCAGGGAACTCAAAATCGTAAACCTTGGGTCATCTTTACCCGGATTAATATATATATATATATATATATATATATATATATATATATATATATATATATATACAAGTACACGCATTTATATAAACATTTTTGTTGTTAATAAAAAAAGTGTTAAGTTTAAGATCTATTAAGTCTGTATTGACAAATATACATACTTATTCAATCATCAGGTGCATATTATATTATACATCTGATGAGTGCATAGTGGATAAAACTGCGAGTCGTGCTATGGACACAGGATAATTTGTATATGTATTAATATATACTTAATAGTTCAGTTATATTACATCTAGTAGAAAAATTGATATATGTGTGTGTTTACTTGCATGTATGTGTATACGTATATTCATTGATATCCATATTTACACATCGCTCCTTTTAGTAGGTGCAACATAATAATTATATCTATCTATCTATCTATCTATCTATCTATCTATCTCTGTCTCTTCATATCTATCTATCTATCTATCTATCTATCTATCTATCTCTGTCTCTTCATATCTATCTATCTATCTATCTATCTATCTATCTATCTATCTATCTATCTATCCAATTCGGCCTGTTCATATCTATCTAACTCGGTCTGTTCATATCTATCTATCTATCTATCTATCTATCTATCTATCTATCTATCTATCTATCTATCTGTCTGTTCATATCTATCTATCTATCTATCTATCTATCTATCTATCTATCTATCTTAGGCCGCTTTATCTATCTATCTATCTATCTATCTAATTCGGCCTGTTCATATCTATCTAACTCGGTCTGTTCATCATATCTATCTATCTATCTATCTATCTATCTATCTATCTATCTCAGTCTGTTCATATCTATCATATCTATCTATCTATCTATCTATCTATCTATCTCAGTCTGTTCTATCTATCTATCTATCTATCTATCTATCTATCTATCTATCTATCTATCTATCTCTGTCTCTTCATATCTATCTATCTATCTATCTATCTATCTAATTCGGCCTGTTCATATCTATCTAACTCGGTCTGTTCATATCTATCTATCTCAGTCTGTTCATATCTATCTATCTATCTATCTATCTATCTATCTATCTATCTATCTATCTATCTATCTATCTCAGTCTGTTCATATCTATCTATCTATCTATCTATCTATCTATCTATCTATCTATCTATCTAGGATTAATGTGAAGAAGTTTTTCACTTAATTGAGCAGATTCATGCCAATTTTGAAGTGTTGAGAAAGCACCACTATAATGGTTCTACTCCTCAGGGCTTTTTTTTCAATTTACTGTTGTGTTCTTGTTTTATTCTTATTTATATTGATTTTGGAGTAATTTGATACTTTTGTATGTAAGTGGTTTTTAAAATCGTTAATTCCTTTTGTTGTGTTGACTTCTTCAGATGGTTGATTTAGTTTTAATGCCATTTATTGTATAAACTTCCTTTTAGCGCGCGTGAATGGGTATCCGCTTAATTATTTTATAAAGAGTTGGTTTCTTTTCATTTTGGTTAACCTCTTTTCATTGTGTTGGGTTGAAATTTCTCTTACAGTGTTAGTATATGTAACTACTTAAATGGATCTTAGGATATAATTAGGTGTGTGTGCACGCCTGTGTGTATGTATGTATCTATGTTTGTAGGTTTTATGAGTAATTTTGTCCGTTTGATAGTTGTTGTATTACCTTCTGTTTTTGTGATTTTTGTGGTGATTGAATGTATATATATTTAAATTTATGTGATTATTTTGGGTTTGTGTTTTGTGTTATGATTATTTATTGATTTTTAAAGCTCTATTTCTATCTCGATATCAAGCACTTTACAACAAATTAACCTGCTTGCCGAAATATCCTTTTGTTAGTAAACTACTGAAAATAACAATCTTGGCACTAAGCATCATCAGAACCCAGGACTATATATATGTGTGGCAGTATACATATATATACTAGCACTATATCCCGGCGTTGTTTGGGTGTAATGAAAGCTTTAAAACTAATCCATAGTTCTGGTGCTCAGACTCAGCCTAAAGAATATTTGTGTGAAGTTTGGTGAGAATCGGATAAAAATTGTGGATTTGTATAAAGAACATACAGACAGATAAACAGACACACACTCACAAATATCTTGCCTTTTATATATATATATATATATATATATATATATATATTACTGATTTTCTGCATTATTGTAAAAACTGCAACCTTGAAACGTCTGAATATTGTTTCTTAAGTCTTTGTCTATGAGTGTATCAAATTTGTTTAAAATCAGACCACTCCTTCTATAACCCGATATTTTCGATTATCGATTTTCGATATGTATCGGAGGTACCTCGACACAAAACCTAGCTAAGAACACTCGCAGACGCTTATAGTACAACTGTGTAAATTTTCAAGGAAATCGGTTCAGCCGTTTCGAAGTCTATAGGTAACGGACACACAGAGAGAGAGAGAGAGAGAGAGAGAGAGAGAGAGACAAAGTCCCATTTATAAATAAGTTTAGATATCTGTATAAATCACAATGTTAAAGGCATCTCGCTATAAGCGGAGCACTATATATCAAACAATTTTCTCCTACCATCAACCTTATATTATTTAATAATGTAAATGGAATTTTGAAAATTATTTTAAATACAGAAGAAGCTTACATAATTTCCAGTTGCGCGCGTAACTTTTAAAAACGCACCTTTTCAAAAACAGAAAATAAATTACGTTATAGTCATGAGGAAAAGATAAAAACTTCGGAAACATAAAACCCTTGAAAATGGCCAAGAAAATGGCTTAAAGTACTCAAAAATTTTATCATTATGAACATTTTTGCATTCTTTATTTTCAGCAAAAAAAAAAAGAAAAAACATGTAAGAATACAGGAAAAATTAAAAAAAATTAATGAAATTTTCCTTATCGATCGTTTTTACTTTGTCAAAATTGTTGCCCAAATATGCATTAATATATATATATATATATATATATATATATATGTTAAACTGAAATATTTAGAAATATTTACAAATTTCATTATATATATAATGAAATTTACAAATATGTCCAAATATTTCATTTTAAGTTTTTATATTTAACTGTGATTATGATCAGGGTTCTAAATTGTTCCATTGTTGCCGCGATGGTTTCTTTTTACCAAGGTGGTTTCATTTTGACAAGATAGTTTCATCTTGCAGTAATAGGAATGGAGCGAGATTCAAACGTCTTATTATCTCAATATATTTCACAAATAACTCTGTTTGGTAAATCAACGCATTTTACAAGCAATCACTGCAAATAATCTAAATGTAACTTCTCTTTATTTTTTATTTTTTCCATTAACATCAAAGAAATCTTTACTTATTAAAGAAAAAAAAACTGGAAAAAGAGGCCTCGATGATTACTCTCAATAATTCACATTTATTTTACACTTGCCGACTTCCCCGGGATAGTGATCGGCACTATCCATCATTTTTGGTAGAAATTACCTTGGAGATTACGTTTCGACTCTTTTGGCATTAAACGACTACGTGTTGCCCACTTGTTACAAACTGTCGCTTCCCAACTCTCGCTCGCTTCCCAACTCTCGCCCTTCTTCTCTATCGTAATATTGCTTCCGCTCGTTTAGCAGAATTAGCCATCAGTTTCTTACTGATTCATCCCGTCTGTCCAGCCATGCGTCTTTGATTTTAAGATATATATCTAAAGCATGTTTTTCTTCTTGTTGTTAAATCCGCTAATAACTTACTAATTATACCTTCTGTCACGAGCAATTTATTGACGCGTTAATGAATGTTTTACTCACAAATCGTAATTTATGTTTTCGAAGCGATTTACATTTGACCAATTTATAGACACGCAATTATATAAATGCATAAATACATGGTTTGATTCACACACACACACAGAGACACACACAGACACACAGACACACACACACACACACACACACACATATATATATATATATATATATACGCCGACTGACGCTATTTCGGTCGGGTTTCAATCCTGGGTAAAAAAGCAATCGGAGTCTAACCGTACTGATGAGCTGTGATATGGCGAAACAGATCTGTCTGCGGATGACAATATATATATATATATATATATATATATATATATATATATATATATAGTGTATCGAGGCAGCAGATAATTTTCTGAACATATACTATTAAATATAAGAGACAATGAATGTCTATTATGTTTAATCATGAGCCGTTCTAAACCTATACTGTTAAATATAAGAGACAATGAATGTCTATTATGCTTAATCATGAGCCGTTCTAAACCTATACTGTTAAATATAAGAGACAATGAATGTCTATTATGTTAAATCATGAGCCGTTCTAAACCTATACTGTTAAATATAAGAGACAATGAATGTCTATTATGCTTAATCATGAGCCGTTCTAAACCTATACTGTTAAATATAAGAGACAATGAATGTCTATTATGTTTAATCATGAGCCGTTCTAAACCTATACTGTTAAATATAAGAGACAATGAATGGCTATTATGTTTAATCATGAGCCGTTCTAAACCTATACTGTTAAATATAAGAGACAATGAATGTCTATTATGTTTAATCATGAGCCATTCTAAACTTCGTATTTTGGCCTTAATTTCAGCTGAAAATAAAGACAAAAATTCTCCAACACTTGGATAAATTTTTTGTTAAGTTGGTTCTAAGCTGTTATTGTTGCTTAGTAAAGTTTCATGTCAACACAAGATAAAATCGTCACTGATGGTGGATGTTTTTATGTTAACATCCTTGTAACCTCTCTGAAGATGGCTCATGTGAGCCGAAAAGCTTAGAACAAAATAGGAAACGTATCTCAATCTAACATGTTTCATTTTTCTTTTTTTTATAATCGTGTGGCCCCAAGCAAGGCATTTTACTGCCACTGTTGTGCAGGGGGTTATGTAGGAAGAATGTTATGAGAAAGAGTGGCAGGTTACAGGGGGTGTCAGGAAGAGAGTATGAGAAGGAAGAGAATACTGATGAGAGTGAAGTGGACGGAGAAAGGAGCATGAAAAAGAGGATGTAAGTTAGTGAGACAGGAGATGACTATTGACTTTACATTTAAATTCTTAGAGATTATAGCTGTCGGGAAAGAAAGTATGCGGAAGGGAATTCCACTGGCGGGAAGTGCGAGGAAAGAAGCTGGTGGAGTAGAATTTGCGTTTACAACTTATCGGTTTCACAGTAAAATTGTGGGACCTAGTTGCTAATTTTGTTGCTCGAGGAAATTCATATATAGTGGGTACCAGTGAGCTAAGTTCATCAGAGCAGAAGCCTTGAAAGTATTTGTAGAAGAGACACAGTGAAGCCACGCTGCGTCGGTAAAGAAGCGACTGTATCCTGGCTGCCAAGTCGGGATTGATCACATTACAGAATCTCCGTTAGATTTGGTCGAGGACACCGAGGTGGATAGCAGGAGCACCCGACCTGATATGGCAGCAGTATTCAATGCACGGCTTTTATTAAAACTTCTTCAGAGACGGAAAGATAAAGGAAAAAGGAAAAAAGAAACGTAGAATACTGGTTTGTTATGATTTGGGGTTAGTCCTTATTGATCAGATATGTGTCACGTGTATTAAAACAAAAGATAATCTTTTTAATATTATGAGAAAGAGTGACAGGTTATAGGGGTGTCAGGAAGTGGGTAATTGAAGGATGAGAATACTGATGAGTGTGGAGTGGACGGAGAAAGGAGCCTGAGAGAGAGAGAGGATGCCAGTCAGCGAGATATAAAATGACAATTGACTTTACACTTAAACTCCTAGAGATTATAGCTGTCGGGGAAGCAAGTAAATGGAAGGGAATTCCACAGACGGTAAGTGCGAGAAAAGAAGCTGATGGAGTAGAATTTGCGTTTACATCTTATTGGTTTCACAGTAAAAGAGTGAGACCTAGTTCCTAATCTTGTGGCTCGAGTATATATATATATATATATATATATATATATATATATATATATATATATATATATATATATATATATATATATATATATATATATATATATATATATATATATATATATATATATATATATACTCGAGCCACAATATATATATATACACACGGTCATATCACGTTGAATACACTGGTTACCGCTAGATCAACAAAGTTAAGCAACGTTGAACCGGGTCAGTACTTAGATGGGTGACCGTTTGGGAATACCAGATGATGTAAGCGTTTATTGACGGATGTGCGTTCTGATGCAATGGATGTCGTCTCGGAGGGAAAAATCGGTGAGCTGAGTTCCAATTTCAGTCGAACATTCTGCATTCACTTACGCACTGTTACCCTTGGGAAAGGTATTAATCTATCCCTTCCCTCCAGTTATGGGTTAAATAACTGAGGTCTGCCGTTCATGCGATCTGTGGCGAACTTCTGCACCGATTGTTTGTTACCAGCAGTTCCAAAAAGTGTGGATGGTTCTACACAAGCCTTCACCACTTTAAACAATTCTTTGTGTGGCAGTCTGAGTTAGACACTCATACGTCGAAATCGACAGGAGAGTCCATAATATATATACAAAGATATACAAATATATATATATATATACAAAGACAATATAAAGTTTGTGCCCAAGTGTGTGATGATTGGAATTACCTTCAGCATCCCACTTCGAGGGTTTTGTAGACAGACCCTCTAGCAATCACTGCGTCCACTTGTTAACATTTTTTTAAAAAATCATCTCATCCCAAGCAAGGCATTCCACTGCCACTATTGCGCATGGGGCTACATAGGGGAAGGTAAAGAGAAGGAGTGGTTAGACATAGGGAATGTCAGAAGGAAAGTGACAGATGAGTAAGGATAGCGAGGATGCGGGTTGGGCAGATGGGAAGAGTGTTTGATAGAATGGGAACAGGTTAGTGTGTTAGGAGGTGTCTATTGACCTTACATTTAAACTCCTGGAGATTGTAGCCGTCGGGGAAGCAATAGTGTGGAAGAGAATTCCACAGTCGGTAAGTGCGAGGAAAGAAACTGTTGGAGTAGAAAATATTTTTATTATATAAATATGTGATATGTGTAGAGGAAGAATGCTCGTCTGGTTAAAACTCATTTCTCTCTCTTTCTCTCTCTTTCTCTCTCTCTCTCTCTCTCTCTCTAGGATGTGGTTTCCGGCTTTCTTCTCTGTTTATGATGTGGTTTCCGGCTTTCTCTTTTCCAATCTTCTCACTTAGGTTTCTTTTTTTTTCAATTGGAGTAGATAGATCTATCTATCGCCCGGTTCACACTCCACCCACGTCTATTGAACAGGTTAAGAGGCTTATCTCTTGTTCCCTGTTTAGGATGTGGTTTCCGGCTTTCTCTTTTCCAATCTTCTCACTTAGGTTTCTTTTTTTTTTCAATTGGAGTAGATAGATCTATCTATCGCCCGGTTCACACTCCACCCACGTGTATTGAACAGGTTAAGAGGCTCATTCCTTGTTCCCTCTTTAGGATGTGGTTTCCGGCTTTCTCTTTTCCAATTTTCTCACTTTTTCGTACCCCCCTGCACATCAATGGCGTTACCGCCTTGCTCGGGGTGATACGATTAAAATATATATATATATATATATATATATATATATATATGTGTGTGTGTGTGTGTGTGTGTGTGTGTGTGTGTGTTATAAAATATTATTTTAAGGTATGCTATATTTATGGGTTATTATCCATTACCGGGGATAAAAATTAAGTCATTATGAAAGTGGATATTGAAGTCAACACCCAGAGGCCACATTTTGTCCCTTATTCAGGCCACTACATATATATATATATATATATACTAACAGTATAGCCCGGCGTTGCTCGGGTGTCATGAAAGCTCTAAAACTAATCCATAGTCCTGGAGCTCTGACTCTTTGGACGTTGGCACGAAAGACTAGAAAGCAATAGTTGTTTCCAGTTAAAGCGAAACCGTAGGCTGAAAGAAAAATGAATGGATGTCAGTCAAATTTTGATTACCTGGTATCGATATCAAATAAGTTTTTTTCATCGTAAACTGAATTTTGAAGGCTAAATAAGTCATCTGAGTAAATGGTATCATGGCTGAGACTAAAAACTACAATTATATCTACTTAGAGCCAAACCCGAAGCAAAAACTAAAATAAAAGTGCTGAAAAACTGATTTTGATTAGACCCGGTATCTTGCCTTTTATATATATATTATCGATTTTCTGCACTATTGTAAGAACTGCAACCTTGAAAATTCTGATTATCGTTTCTTGTGTCTTTGTCTATTAGTGTATCAAATTTGATTAAAATCAGACCACTTCTTCTATAAACCGATTTTTTCGATTATCGATTTTCGATATTTATCGGGGGTACCTCGACACAAAACCGAGCTAAGAACACTCGCAGACGCTTATAATACAACTGTGTAAATTTTCAAGAAAATTGGTTCAGCCGTTTCGGAGTCTATAGGTAACGGATACACACACAGAGAGACACACACACACAGACAAAGTTCCATTTGTAAATAAGTTTAGATTATATATATATATATATATATATATATATATATATATATATATATATTCTATTAGATTTCAAAACAGGACTTGAATTATTATTTTTCTGAAGGCTAACAAATGATTTCTTAAAAAAAAGTCTTATATAGATATAGATTTTAAATTGCAACTTGGAATGCGAGAAGATGGAATAAATAATTTATCAAAAGCAAGCTTGTTTTCTAAATTGATATAGCCGCATTTTGTATTTATTTTCTTTCCCGATGTTTTTTTCATCGTCTTGTTCTTTTCGTTTTCTCTACTTTGAAAAAAAAAAACAAAAACAAAAAAAAACGAGATTTTTCAATCCATCTCAATTTAGTCGTATTTATTATCACTTGATTTATGAAACCGTTTAATCATAAAAGTCTTTAATGCAGTTTCTAAAGAAAATCCGAGAAATGAAAAGAAAAAGAAAAAATAATAACAATAACTCGTTTCTCGGGCGTAATGCTTTGTGAGAGATTTAATTGTATTTAAACATATTAATACCCCGACAATAAGAATCTACAATTGTGTCATTTATTAAAAGATGTTTTTTTCTCTATTATTCTTTTATGCCAGTATTCAAATTGGTAAATGGAATATCTTTGAATTGAGACCAGTGCAAATTACAGAAAATTGCATTATCTTCAGATGATATAATCTCCATCCTTAGAATGCTACTTCTAAAATCTAGTGTTTGTTTTTGTTTAATCCTTTTTACCTGATCAATAATTATTTTAATTTTATTCCTGCGGCTGTGAATCACAAAATATAAAGCAAAAGTAAAAACAAAAACAAAAAAAAAAAAGAAAGTAAAAGAAAAAACAACAATAAAAAATACATTCATTTCGTTTCACATTTTTTAAATACTATTTGTTTTAACTTTTTTTTCTGGGTTTCTCAGCAGAGGCCTTGAATACGCCAATCTCATCTCCAGTAGTTCGACAAAAGGAACCACATACCAGCAGTACCCAAGTGTCACACTCGTAGAGTAGATTTATTTACATTCTTATAAACAAAAATGCGATTTTTGTTATTTGTTCAATTGACGATGAATGGATGTTTCCTTAGAGAGGTTCTGTGTCTTGGGCAACTATTGGGTCCGTAACTCAACCCAGACCTCAAGCGGGGTTCGTTCGTAAAAGATGCAGTAGAATGGTTGCTTTCACGTAAATCTCAAGTAATTATCTGACACCTCGTGCTATCCTCTAGGTTTACACGAGCTAGATCAGGCCTAAAATGGACTATCGCAGTCATATTTGGGCAGAAGCTTCCCACGCCTCTCTTTCAAGATTCGATAGATTTTAAAAGCTACTCAGCGTTCTTATTGGCTACTATTTTCTACTCTGCAACCTCTCTCACAGACGAGATGATGCAAGCCTCTCACTCCTTTATCACTAATTTTTTTATTTTTTATAATCATATCTCCCCAAGAAGGGCCGTAGCTGATGCTAAAAAAAAAAACACCGGGCACAGAGAAAAATGCCCGGTTTTATAGTTGACAATGTGATGGCGTCATCAGTGTCATTCGTTTCCAGAAACTATGATTTTTGCGGATTTTTTAGGCTACTCCAATGAAAAATAGGCACAGAACGTGAACGAAAGCAGGAAATCGGGTTCCGACTTTCTAAGTATAACCAGTCTTTTCTCCAAAAATTAATAAATAAACAAACAGATTTTTACTGCGTTCATTCAGATGTTGTCTTCGTTTTTCTTTTTTTTTTCTTTCTTTTTTTTTTCTTTCTTTCTTTCTTTCTTTCTTTCTTTCTTCGTTTGATTTCTGAAGAAGACATTTTTCCTCGCCCGGATTTTCACTGTGATTGCACGGATCGGCTCGGACCCGTGCCCGGTGTGCCCGGTAGTCAGATACGGCCATGGCCCCAAGCAAGGCAATTTACTGCCACTGTTTTGCAGGGGGGTTACATAGGTGGAAAGTTATGAGAAACAGTAACAGTTTATAGGGGTGTCAAGAAGTGGGTAAGAGAAGGATAAGAATACTAATGAGAGTGGAGTGGACGGAGAAAGGAGCACGAGAGAGAGGATGCAGGTTAGTGAGATAAGAGATGACTATTGACTTTACATTTAAATTCTTGGAGATTTTCGCACTCGGGGAAGCAAGTAAATGGAAGGGAATTCCACAGGCATGAAGTGCGAGAAAAGAAGCTGATGGAATAGAATTTGCGTTTACAATTTATTGGTTTCACAGTAAAAGTGTGAAACCTAGTTGCTAATCTTGTGGCTCGAGTAAATTTATATATAGGGGGCACCAGTGACCCAAGTTCATCGGAGTAGAACTTTAAAAAGAACTTTCAAAATAAATGCAGTTCGTCTGAGCACTTTCCATGGAAAGTCCCAAAAATTTACAACCTTCGTGGCTATGACACACCATGCTACGGATATTGTAGTGAATTGCCGTCATTCCTTCCATATTTCATTGGTGAGAATTAAGTTCCACTCGAGCAGATTTTACCCGAGGACCATTACTCTGTAAAAACGAAACCTATCTTTACCGCATATCCTCATAAAATGTGTTTGTTCCCTCTTACTTTGTAGAACCGACTCCCAAGAGAATGCTTCCCCGATCACTACAAACTTAATTTGTTCAAGTCAAGGGTTAACCGTTATCTACCATACATATCCTCATAAATTGTGCTTCTTACCTCTTACTTTGTGGAATCGACTCCCCAGAAGAAACTTTTCCGATCAACATAATCTTAATAATTTCACGTCTATAATTAACTGTTATCTTCCTCTTATATCCCCATAAACTGTGCTTCATATCTCTTATTTCATGGAATCGACTCCCAAGAGGATGCTTTACCGATCTCTATAATCTTAATTGTCTCAGATATGATTATTTCTGGTGTCATATCTGATGTTTAGTCATTATATTTTTTTTGTGTAGTAGACCAGACCGAAAACATTTTATAAATCCTAACACACACACACACACACACACACACACACACACATATATATATATATATATATATATATATATATATGCCCATACCCCATGACAGACACCATTTCGGTCGGGTTTCAATCCTGGGTAAAAAAGCAATCGGAGTCTAACCGTACTGATGAGCTGTGATACGGCGAAACAGATCTGTTTGCGGATATATATATATCTATAAAGGGTTACTTTTGTAGCGATATTATAACATATTTGTGTTATAAATTGTAAATAAATATTATTTGCTCTACTTTGTATTCAGACACTTTTAAAAAAATAGTGTTTCCTTGGATACGGAATTTTACTCCATCCATACCTACCCTAAACTTATATATATATATATATATGTGTGTGTGTGTGTGTGTGTGTGTGTGTGTGTGTGTGTGTGTGTGTGTGTGTGTGTGTGTGTGATGCGGTTCTATGACGTCACACCGCGTGAGCGCTCGAAGTGTTAACAGAATCATATATTTAAATGCAATGTAATGTATTAGGACTTCAAATTTATGAACTGCGTCTGCTATTTAGTAACTATTATCGTTGCTTAGCAATGTTTTATGTCAACACAAGATAAAATAGTCTTTGATGGTGGATGTTTTTATCTTAACGTCCCTGTAATCTCTCTGAAGCTGGCTCATTTGAACTGAAATCTTAGAACCAACATAATAAAAGATATTCAAATATTGGACAATTTTTGTCTTTATTTTTACCTGAAATTAAAACCAAAATACGATGTTTAGAAGGGCTTATGATTAAACATATTAGACATTCATTCTCTCTTATAATCCACAGTATATATATATATATATATATATATATATATAGCTAGATGCTGAGGGTAATATTTAACATTCATTAACTGGTATCTTCCACACGTTTAAGCATAATTTTGCCACATACTCTATAACCCTACTACCTTGAGCGATCCCCGGGCTTTGTACAGAGTAAACTTACTGTAGAAAAGAAGAAGAAGAAGAAAAAAAAACGAAAGAGAAGGCTGCAGTAAAGTACCTTTTCTAATGAAGACAACTTATCAGAGCCAAAGCCATTGCAACATCTCAGTTACAACTTTAAGTCGGCTAATTGCAATAAGTAGACAAACACTTTACTTAAAATGTTACTTAGCGATTGGAGACAACCTTATAAGTGATGATAGTTAGCACTCCGATATGCGAGGAATTTAAGGAGACCAATAATGGTTTCGTAAGTGTCTGTTGCTAATTACACAGAAATCAAAGCGGCGTCCTGATTTACAGCAACTTTTACTTTCTTAATCAAAATGGAATCGATGCGATCAATTTAGTCGATAGTACAGGACATAAACTAACAATTTACATACTGTATTACCTATGAACGAAGAGGTATTGAAAAGTCTTTAGCCAGACCAAGAATTTCTTTCAAAAAACAAAAACAAAAACTTTTGTTTGGTCATTAGGGAAGATTTTTGAAAGTAAACCAGACCGATAATATCTTATAAATCCTAATATATATATATATATATATATATATATATATATATATATATATATATATAATGATAATAATAACTACTTAGACTCTGTAAGAATGTACTCCGTAAATTTATGCCAATATAAACCTTCGAAAAACCATTAACAAACAGAACCTAAATTCGTTACAATCCGGCGTACTAAGTCGTCGGATAAATGGGGAGAAAAAAAAACAAAAGAAACCAGCGGAACAAGAACAAACATTCAAGATTCCGCAGTAAAGAAAAAAAAACCCAAACGGAACCAAACACAAGAAAAAGTGCTCAATACGAAAGTACTAAAATACAAAAATACAATAGTAGAGCAAAATTATATATATATATATATATATATATATATATATGCGTTTGCTATTTTTGGTAACGGTTGCCATTGCTTAGCGGAGTTTTATGTCAACACAAGATAAAATCGTCGCTGATGGTGGATGTTTTTGTGTTAACGTCCTTGTAACCTCTCTGAAGATGGCTCATGTGAGCCGAAAACTTAGAACCACCTCAATAATAAATGATCCAAATGTTGAAGAATTTTTGTCTTTATTTTCACTTGAAATTAAAGCCAATATACGATGTTTAGAACGGCTCATGATTAAACATAATAGTCATTCATTGTCTCTTATATTTAATAGCATATGTTTAGACTATATATATATATATATATATATATATTTCTTTTGTAAACGAGTTTTTACGTGAACTACGCTTCTACCATATATCTTCAGGCGATTTGCAATAACTGCTTTTACTGGTTTTTATAAGAACGTTCATCTTCTAAAAACCTAGATCACGTAATATATAAAAGTTCTACAATATATATATATATATATATATATATATATATAAGTTGCTGACGACTCTCGAAAGTAGACAAACAGGTCTGCCTAGGGAATTTGGTCTCTGGATGCTGAGGGTAACATTGATAAGCAAAATAACAAAATTTTACTTCTATTAATTTTATCCCCTGCTGTTCATCTCTCTGTTCTTGTCAGGCTCCAAAGGAGAATCAGTAATATGATAGGGACCGACTTGGCGGCTCGACTCCAGCCACTGCCCCACCGACGGGATGTGGCTTCTCTTTTCTGTTCTATAAATACTTTCATGGCTTCTGCTCCAACAAACTTAAGTCATTGGTGTTTGCTTGTGCAACCAGATTGGCAACTGGGTCTCACACATTCACAGTCAGATCAACCAAATGCAGACGACAATTCTACCCCTGCAGCTTCTTTTCTCGCACTTCGCGCCTGTGGAACTCCCTTCCATATTCTTGCTTTCATGACGGCTACAACCTCTAGGAATTTAAATGCAATGTCAATACTCATCTCTTAATCACTTAACTTTAGTTCTTTTTTCACCATCCTGTATATCCTTTCCTTTCTCTCGATCTTTGCAACTGTCATCACACCAGTATTCCCATCCTTCTCTTACTCCTTTCTAACTGGTTCGTCTTTCTCTTCACTCTCTTCTGCTTAATCTTTTTACTCTTATGTAGCCCCCTGCACAACAGTGGCCGTTACCACCTTGCTCGGGGTGATACGATTAAAGAAAGAATATATATATATATATATATATATATATATATATGTTCGTGGCAGCAATTTTTTTTATTTTTAATAAAATCCGTTCATATTCAAGGATAATCTTTCTCGTATTTTAATTAAAAGATATCAAAAATGAGCTCTAACGTTGACAGATGTTATTATCATTCATTTCTCAAGGTACCCAAGTACTTTCAATCGCTTTCCGAGATCATCTTCAGGGAAGAGTTAAGGTAACAAAAAATAACCGCAAAACTCTTTTGTTAAAAATTACTGCACATTTTTTCCGCTTCAATTTCAGTTTTGCGATCTAATTCGAACATCTCAGGGGGGGAAAATATCTGCTTCTTACATTCAATACCTTGAACACCAAACTAAATACATTCTATCATCGCCGATTGGACCCCGATTTACCACCAGTTGTAATGAATCAATTACCCCTCAGGGAGGCTCCGTGCGCCGAGAACCAAATGGGCTTTAAACACATCCTGACCTCAAGTGGAACTCGTACATACCCTCCTTAAGATGGTCGGTTCACTGTACTACTTCAGTAAGTACCTGGAATCACATGCTACCTTGTACGTTTGCAAGAACCAGATCAGTTCTAAAATCGAATACTCTTGTCATACAAGCTACCGAGGAGCTTTCCAGTCTCGACAAGATCCAAATGCGTCTCCGAGCCCCTTTTGGGTGACAAATTATTTACCACCCTCCAACCGTTCTATCACAGACGGGATGTGGCGACCGTCTCACTACTCTATGTCTAATTTTTAAACTCACAAGCTCTTTTGTTCATTTGCATGTGATGTTACTACAAAAAACAAAAACAAAAACAGTCTGATGATGTTCAAATGTATAAAACGCGTCACAAATAAACCTATTCCATTTTGACTTACAATTCTCTCAATACATTTCTTGATATATAATAATATATATCGTCAACGCATATATGTTACGTATTTTGAACGGAAATGTATTGCGTCATTGTGAATTCACACATACTAACGTTACTAACATATACACACACTTAATTCGTCTATAGTTTAAATACGCTTAACACACATTAATTTCACTTACATCATCATCATACCATTTTACACCTAATGATGTGTAGGGCAGTAACTTTTTGTTACTGTTTCCGGAACAAACTGTTTTTTTACGGGGCAGAGTTGTTAGCCCTACACCCAACCCCCGAACCTGGAGGACCGGTGGAACATTCTTGGTCCTTACATTTACAGAACCGGGTATTCCCAAACGGTCACTCATCTAAGTACTGACCAGGCTCGATATTGCTTAACTTCGGTGATTGGACGAGAACCGGTGCATTCAACACGATATAGCCGTAAACACATATACTTACATGCATAATAAAATCTAATGTTTTTATTACGCGTTGGCACCCACTCAAACAGACATAAGTTTTCTATTGCTTTATAATATGTGACACGTATCTGTTTCGAATTTAAAGTTGACTCTCTTCAGGTGAATAGACTTGTGAATTTACATATTGAGATCCGTTTGTTTTTCTGATGGCCAAAATATCGTGTATATATAGATAAGTGGTGAGCAGATCAGAAAGTTCATATGCGTGCGTGTTTGTTTTCTTCTACACCAATTTCCCTCCTTGGAACAATCCTTATTTCTGTTTTTAAATATATACACTGTCCTACGATAATAGCACGATTCGGTGCTTCATGAACTACGCAATCAGGTGCATATTACAAAGTCTAGAACTTGTAATAACTACCTGATGATTGCGTTGTGCACGAAACACCGAGTTGTGCCAACAAAGAAGGATAATAAATATATATATATATATATATATATATATATATATATATATATATATATATTATAAGGAAGTGAAAGAAGATAGTTTAAAACCCACTGTTCATGCATTTACTTTTTAAAAGAGTGCTCAATACAAAGTAGAGTTTAATATCTTAATTTTATTATTACAATGGTTTATAAAAGTATTATATCGATACATGATAAATTTTAATCTTTCAGAACAATCTTCAGGTCATATTTGAAAATAAATGGTGAAAATAATTTATATAGAAAATATCAGATGAATTCATGGTTATTTAGAAAATTAAGGAGTGGTAGCTGGAGGAAGCTAAACAATATGCTTGGAAACTTGTCAATTTTCTTAATAACCATTAATTCATCTGATATTTTCTAAATAAATCATTTTCTTCATTTATTTTTAATTATTATCCGACAAAACACAGTATTGTTCTGAAATATGAAATTTTTTTGTAGAGAAATAATGCTTTCATAAAGCATTGTGATAACAAAATTACAAAATACATACATATATACATATATACATTTTCTAAACATATGCTGTTAAATATAAGAGACAATGAATGTCTATTATGTTTAACCATGAGCCGTTCTAAACGTCGTATTTTTGCTTTAATTTCAGTTGAAAATAAAGACAAAAATTCTCCAACATTTGGATAATTATTTATTGATTTTCTTCTAAGCTTTCGGCTCGCATGAGCCATCTTCAGAGAGGTTGTTTAAACTGAAATATTATAAAATCCACCGTCACCGACGATTTTCTTTTGTGTTGACATAAAACTCCGCTTGGCAACGGCAATAGTTACCAAAAATAATAAACGCAGTTCTTAAGTTTGCGATGCTGTTTTATGACGTCACACCGCGGGATAGCGCGAAATGACAACAAAACCATGTAGTTGATTAGAAGAAAACCATATATATATATTTATGTTGATTAAGCAAGGAAACTAATTAGGTGTTGAAGTGCTACATGTGATCATTAGCCATCTTCAGGACATACTGTTGATTTACTCTAACAAATTAACATGATTTTGTATTTATATATTATAACAACATATGGGATTTGATTTCTTGCTTTTTTCAACCTTGGAATGATTAAAATTGAAAGAATTTGCTGTTTTTTCAAATAAATATGGATGCTTCTTTGTCTATTTAAAGCTGGTTCGGAAATTAACCAAGGAAGAAAACAGAAATCCATTTGCATTTGTTATTCTTGTTCGGACGCATGAATTTCTTGCAATTCTTTCAAAAATAAGGACACTTCAGATGTCAGAAAGTTAAAGAAAAGAAGAAATAAAAAGAAACGTTTTGTCTCTTTTAAAAACAAAAAAATATGGATGATAAATGTGTAAAATAAATTTGGTACATCAAAAGATTTACGTTGTGAATCTCTGAATATTTTTGCCAATTTATGGTTTTAAAGAAAGCAAAAAAAAAAAATTTTTTTCTAAAAGAATTACATACAGGTAGACGCTTAAATGTAATATATATGTATATATTTATATATATATATATACATCTATTTTAAAAATATACATATATTTGATATATATACAAAATATATATATTTGTGTGTACATAAGTATGCATAAATACACATATATTTGTGTTTGTACATAAATATATACAATTATTTATTTTTTTCGTTGTACAGATGAATATATATTATACGGTAATAACTCAGATATGAAATACAAGTTTTTTTTTTAAATTGTAAAATATGTACTTTATAAATAAAATACATAGAAGGTGTACGAAAAATATAAATCATAAAATGTAAACCATCATATATAGGAAATAACAACTTTACGCTAAATGTAAAAAAGTATGTATAAAATAGTGTATACCCATTATATGTGTATATACATATGTGTGTGTGTGTGTGTGTGTGTGTGCGTGTGCGTGTGTTTGCGTGTTTGCGTGTTTGCGTGTGTGTCGACCATTGAGTTTGAGTCGGAAGATTTCTTATAGGAAGAGGGGTCACATGTACTCATTGCTACACCGGACTACCTTATTCGCTATTTTTGCATGATTAAACTGTGTTTTCCATGTGATTATTTTTTTCTAATTCTTTTGTTAAATTTTTCTCAGTATTGCTTTATTATTTTACAAAAACTATGAAATTATACGAAGATTAAAACTATATATTTAAACAATTTATAGAAACATTTATATAATTGTCTTTAGTTACTTTAAGGAAAATTCTGGTTGAAAATACAAAAATTCATTTATTATTTATTTGTATTTACGTCACAATATCAAAAATATTTCACTCTAAGTTAGTCAGTTAAGTGCCATATTTGATATATGCTTGGGTGATCATCTTTTGAAAGAGACATGACTGACTGGGTCGAAAGTTTTACCGCAGACTTTTTTATTTTATGTGCCTTGTCCTTTCAGGACGTAAGCGATCATGGCTTTCCACGTCTCCCTATCCCTGGTCGCACTTAGCACGCTTACTCCTCATACAACCCCCGTTCTGTCATTCAACTGATCAGGTCCTTCCAATATGTTATCCACTGCTTTCCCCTGTCTATTTTCCCCTCTATTTGACCAGTTAGTATCAGGTTCTCCAAGCCCTTCTTCCTCATTGCATGTCCTAGGAACTTTAGCTGTCTTTTCTTGATGCTCAGCATTTATTTCCTTTTCGTTTCCATTCTTTCTAAAACCTCATCATTGCTCATATGCTCAATCCATGATATCCGCGGCATCCTTCTGTAGAACCACATTTCAACTGCTTCAAGTTTTTCCTCCATCTTTGATGATAGTGTCCAGCATTCACTGCCATGTTGAAGAACGGACATCACATACCAATACAGGACTCTCTTCTTTGTTTCTAGTGAAATTTTCCTGTCTCTTAATACTTTACTTAGCTTCTGGAACACGTTCTTTGCCATGCCGATTCGTCTACGGATCTCTGTGTCGCACTTTCCGTCTTTTGTCAGAACACTTCCCAGATATTTAAATTTTTGTACCTGCTTGATTTTAGTATTACACACCTGTATTTGGTATTTTGGGTTGCACTTTTTGCTGATGAACATGCATTCTGTCTTCTTGCAGTGTATTTGCAGCGCTTTCTTATCACTCTCTTCAACTACCTTCTGTAGGATGTCTTGTATTTTGAAAGTTTTTATTTTAAAATTGAAAGACGTTCACGCGATTTTCAGTCGTGTGCGTCATGTGATAGCTTTTAAAAGATAGCACCAAAAAGATTACTTACCCATGTTATAGATGGAGGTGACACCGATGTGGGGTAAGGAATGTAAAAATGTTCTATAATTATTAATTCCCCAAACGCTTTCATCCACTTCACTGGCCATTCTTAAGGATGTTATGTTTTCGATGTTGTTATTTTTTCTTCATGTTTTGATTGTAACGTAATTTATTTTGTGTTTTTATAAAGATGCGTTCGGGAAGGCAGTCTGTCTTGGGCAGGGGTTCCCAAGCTGGGGTACATGTACCACTAGGAGTACATTTGTACTTTTCAAGGAATACATTGACTGAAAGCAAAAGGATCAACACTCCTGATCACGGCCTTTGTTGTGCTATTGCTGAAGTTTTTATATCTAAAGATACCACAAAGCGCTCTTAGGCTTTGGTGTCGCACCTTCCCTCCTTTGTTAAAATTATTCCTAGATATAAAAATGTTGCTATTTGTTTGATTTTAGTGTCTCCAATGTTGGGCTTATTCTTTCGTTAAAACCATGCATTCTGTCTTCTTGCAATTGATAATTAGCTCTTTCTTCGTGCTTTTCTTCACTGCCTTTTATTGAAATTACAGACCCTAAAATCTGCAGTTCATGTTTTGGCCGCACCCTTCTGTAGAACCAACCACACACGTTGCTTCAAGTCTCTTCTTCATCTGTGAGGAGATTGTCCAGTATTCACAGTCATATAGAAGGACTGATATTACATAAAAGTTCAGGACTATTTTCTTTGTAGAAGCACATTTCTATTGCTTCAAGTCTCTTCTTCATCTGTGAGGAGATTGTCCAGTATTCACAGTCATATAGAAGGACTGATATTACATAAAAGTTCAGGACTATTTTCTTTGTAGAAGCACATTTCTATTGCTTCAAGTCTCTTCTTCATCTGTGAGGAGATTGTCCAGTATTCACAGTCATGTAGAAGGACTGATATTACATAAAAGTTCAGGACTATTTTCTTTGTAGAAGCACATTTCTATTGCTTCAAGTCTCTTCTTCATCTGTGAGGAGATTGTCCAGTATTCACAGTCATGTAGAAGGACTGATATTACATAAAAGTTCAGGACTATTTTCTTTGTAGAAGCACATTTCTATTGCTTCAAGTCTCTTCTTCATCTGTGAGGAGATTGTCCAGCATTGGCTGTCATATAGGAGTACTGATATTGCGTTACAGTTCAGGACTATTTTCTTTCTAGAAGCACATTTTTATTGCTTCGAGTCACTTCTTCATCTGTGATTGCCCAACATTCACTGCCATATAGGAGGACTGGTATTACATAACAGTTTAGGTCGCTTTTCTTTGTAGAAGCACATTTTTATTGCATCAAGTCTCTTCTTAATCTGTGAGGAGATTGTCCAGTATTCACTGTCATATAGGAGGACTGATGTTACATAAAATTTCAGGAGTCCTTTCTTTGTAGAAGCATCTTTCTATTGCTTCAAGTCACTTCTTCATCTGTGAGGAAATTGGCCAGTATTCACTGCTGTATAGGAGGACTGATAATTCATAACAGTTCAGGATTATTTTGTTCGTTTCTAACGTGATTTTACATGTTTTGCTGAAATTTTGGGATCACGAATGTTTAATTTGCATGTTGGGCTTGGTTTGTTTGGTTAATTTTGTTTAGTGGCATATCAACATCTATGGTTTATTTAATTCCGATATCTAAATATTTTTAACGAAGTAGCATACCTTCAACTACATATAAGATGTATTGCTAGTCATTTTCTATATGTATTTTTTACTTTTATATCATTTTGTTTTTGTTTGAGGATTCGCTATTTGTCCATAGCTGGGACCCTAACAGGTGCTAACAGGGTGGACCTGGAAACAACAGCAATTAAGAGGTGGTTTCACACCCCGCGAATCACCCGGTCAGAGACCCTACTGCCGGATATTGTTTATCGTTATACCCAGGACTAGCATTTTGGGCTGTTTCTTTTGCTAACAAACATGCATTCGTTCTTCTCACAACTGATGCTGAATCCTACGCGATATTTATCTTACTTAAACGATCTCAAATGGAATGACTTCATCGAATCCATGGCTGCTTTTACTGCTAGGAAGTTTGCTTCACTGTGTCGGGCCAGGAAGTTTTTCTCATCAAAATCCGTTTTACATATTTATAAATTTATCATTCATTCATTGAATCCTGTTGCCATATCTAGTCGGGTGCACATGCTATTCATCTTGAGGTTCTCGACGCAATCTAAACTATTTTCGTGACAACTACTCTGACGAGCTTTTTTCTCTGGTTCCACGAACACATATATTTACTCGTGCTACTAACTTGGCGTTTAGGTTCCATTTTACCGTCAAAATAGCTAAATTTAATCGCCTCTTCTAATTTAAGTGTTTCTTTTTCCGCACTTTCCGTTTGTGGAACTCTCTACCTTTTGATTGCATCCCCGATAGCTACAATCTACAAAAGTTTAAATGAAATATCAATTGCCATCTACTTGATTATCATCCATCTCTTATCGTTTCTTTGACATCTCCTGTATCTTTTTTTCTCTTACTGTAACCCTCTGTGCACCAGTGGCAGTCCTGTTATGCTTGGCGTGAAATGATTATGAAAACAAAAAAAAAAAAGACATAAAAAAATGTCAGGATAGAGGCCTATTTAAATGTTAACTCGAGTTTGTGAAATTCGCGCTTAAAAAATCTCTTTAAATTCTAATAACTTTTCGCATAGACACACGTTTTTATTATACGACTAGCAGTATAGACCAGCGTTGCTCGGCTGTAATGAAAGGTTTAAAACTAATCCATGGTCCTGGAGCTCAGACTCAGCCTAAATAATATTTGTGTGAAGTTTGGTGAGAATCGGATAAAAATTGTGGATTTGTATAAAGGACATACAGACAGATAAACAGACACACACACAAACATCTTGTCTTGTAAGAACTGCAACCTTGAAACTTCTGAATATCGTTTCTTATGTCTGTGTCTATGAGTGTATCAAATTTGATTAAAATCGGACCACTCCTTCAATAACACGATTTTTTCGATTATCGATTTTCGATATTTATTGGGAGTACCTAGACACAAAACCTAGCTAAGAACACTCGCAGACGCTTATAGTACAACTGTGTCAATTTTCAAGAAAATCGGTTCAGCCGTTTCGGAGTCTATAGGTAACAGATACACACACACACACACACAGACACACACACAGACAAAGTTTCATTTATAATTAAGTTTAGATTCAGAGCTTGCTTGTGATATTTTAAACAGTATACACGTCTCACGTATCAATGCATATAGGTAAATAATTACTGGAATGTAAAGGTTTATTTGCGGAATATCAATGACGTCTATATGCGCAGTTATTATGAAAACGCCTTCGTTCTGCCCAGGTGTAAACAAACGGCGGCCATTTGTTTAAAGTATCTTTAACATCGATGCCTCAAACAGAGTTATATAGTCACCGAGACTTTAAAATAATAGTTTTAGAAAGAAGTATGTTGCTCGTTAAAAGCAAAAACGTAGAAAATGATAACTAAAATATTTTCGAGTAATTTTATTTTCGAACTTTAGAAATCTATAAACAAAGATATGTGGTAGAAGGGGTCACCACTGTAGTTGTAAGGACGATTAGCCATGTCTGGTACAAAGCCAATTCACAAACATAGATGACAATTCTCACAACTTTTATCAGAATTATCAGAAGGTAATCAGAAGGTGGACTTGTGGAAGAATAAAGTATACCTTTCTATGTTTAAATAGAAATTTATTAATAGAACAGAATAGCATGAATTAGTAGAAGTTAAGGGTATCGGGAGTTCGTAGTAGTCCTTGCAAGAATAAGTTTATGTGTACATAGGCAGGAACGTCTGTATGTATGTATGTATGAGCGTCATAATTGGATAGGAATGTCTTTGTAGTAATCACTTAGACTTAAAGGGTTCCGTTAGGTTATCAAGTATAAGAAAAGACAGATGGGTAAACGATGAAATAAAGATGAGAGAAAAAGAGACAGATAATAATAATTATCGCTTTACGTTTGTCAAAGGACGTGTTAATTACGCTCGTCTCCATTCTCTCTGGCGACAGGCGAACATGACCTGCCTTTTATTTTGTTTGTGGGACTCGAAAAAGGTCATTTGGGAATTCACTCCCGGATGTGATTCCGGCCTTTCCCTTGGATGACGAACAAGCTTTGCGTCGGCTCGCGAAAGGTACTGTAAAATAATTTGTTTCTAATAACTGAAGATTATCTGAATTTTGTTTTTAGATGTTTCCTAGTTTTTTATTCGCCGAAAAATATTTCACAATCAGCTGAGAAATTTCACGAGTTTTGTTTTGGATTTGCTTTTGCGTGTGTCTTAAGCAAATTTTGTAAATTTGAGTTTTTTTTTAAATCAATGAGTCAGTGCTTAGCATTTGAACTTTAAGTCTAGATCTTGTTTTGTTCAGAGGAAAATGCAAGTATAGTTTTAGAAGTAGGGTCAAAGTATTTTTTGCGTGAGTGTGCGTTTATCAAGGAGATTTTAGTTTAAAACTAAATAATGTTTGGCAGATTTAAATTCTTCTCGAGGAGTTTCCCTCTTCATGTGAGTAATACAAATATATACTAAATATTGTCAGAGAAGTTATATTTTGTAGTTCTAAAAGTATTTCCCGTTAAACCATGTGTTAGGGCGTTCGCCACCATTTTAATGATAAATGAACTATTCCATGCACTACAAATAGTTGTAGTGTCAAGACCTCGGTGTTGTTGGCGGTAATGTCAGTTGGCATTTGCCTCTGCAACTGCGACACTGTCAGCTCTCTGTCTTCGGGTAGAGGGCGCTCTCTGCTTATGAGCTGAGAGCAATAACCCAGTCGTGGTTCCGCCGAAGGGTAGAATCACGACTAGGCAAAGATAGACAGACATTTTTTGGCCGGGCCATATAGCCCGGAAACCTCACTTACAACTGACTATGTGTCACATCTTGGTCTTAGTGGGAGGGACAAGTAAATATAGTTGGCGGTAATGTCACAGTAGCGATATACCAGTGCTAGAGTGACTGGAACTGTGCTAACAAGTCAGTCGGAAAAAGATCTTCCTGCGGTAGGTTGCCATTTGTTTCAGCGGTAGATTAGTTGCCAACCATGGCTATAAAAATCAATCTGTCTTGCTATTCAGTCATTTTACCCGTATCATTCAATTAATTGCCACATGAAAGACACGCTTGGGCAATCATGTCGCTTTCGATCCATGGCAGACTAGGCAAAAGATTTTCACGAATAGGTTGCCATTTCTTTCTGTGTAGACTGGTTGACAATCAAGGCTATAAAACCCAATTGTCCCTGCTAGTTAGCCGATTTTTCTTCTGCTTCTTTTACGTGCCATGTTCTTTCAGGGCGTAGGCGATCATAACTTTCGACATTTCCCTGTCCCTGGTGGCTCTTAGCACGTTTTCTCCTGTTGCACCATGCAGCCCTCGTTTCGTCATCCACCTGATCAAGCCCTTCAAATGTTATCCGCTGCTTTCCACTGTCTCTTTTCCCCTCTATCTGGCCTGTTAGTAACAGGTTCTCCAAGTCCTCTTTCCTCATTGCATGACCCAGGAACTTCAGTTGTTTCTTCTTGTCGACTCCTATTTTCGGGTAGAGGGCGCTCTCTGCTTCCGAGCAGGGAGCAATGACCCAGTCGTGGTTCCGCCGAAGGGTAGAATCACGACTGGGCAAAAATAGACAGACATTTTTTGGCCGGGCCATATAGCCCGGAAACCCCACTTATAACTGACCATGTGTCACATGTTGCCCTTAGTGGGAGGGACAACTAAATATAGTTGGCGGTAATGTCACAGTAACGATATACCAGTACTAGAGTGATTGGAACTGTGCTGATAGCTGGAGAGAAAAGAGATGAATTTACAAATTTCCTAAGGGTATTTGAGCGTAATTGAATGCAATTTGCAATGAATTCAAATGGAGTTTGAACCCGGCTCTACCGATTTCCTATCCCGAGCCGATATCCATTTCACCAAATGCCACTTTTCCTATAGCGCATGCAAATAAAGCTTCTAGTTGTTGAAGGTCGTATACTAAAAAAGTAAAAGATTGCATTATTTTTCAGAAGGACATTGGATTGTTATGGCAATAAAAGACAATTACATATGAAAGCTGTTTAAAAATAAGGAAAATTTTAAAGATGTTTTTTTTGTTGTTGTTTCAATTGAAAACTGCAGAGTTATACAGTAATATATTGTAGAATTAGTAGATCGCTATTTTATATATTTTGCGTTCCTTTTCATTATTCTTTTTAGACTATTATGGAATTTCCCATTTCGGCAATAATTTTGAATTTTCAATTGATACAGAAAAGGCTTTTTTGTAACAATATTGTTAAAAGCAACATTTATTTTAAATGTACCGCCATTTCAGCTCTCAAACGTAAAATATTCGACTTTGTTTTTCTTTTCTTCAGTATTTGTAATGTAAAGTTTGTCTAGATGTCTGGTTAGAACTTTAAGATCATAACTGTAATTTCTGGAGATAAAGAATTCACGTGTATAAATTGTGAGGCAGATCCATATAATTGGAGGGCGTGCTGAAAAGTGCGTCGGCTTTGAAAAGATTTCAGTTTCTTCCTCATATATATTTATTGAAAAAAAATAGCCATGTAGATAATATCAGACAGATTTTAGTCAACAATACAATAATACTCACTCATACTTACAGTAAAAAGAACCTTCGGATATTGGAGGCCATCTACATTAAATCAAAACAACCCACACTTAATAAAATCACGTTTAAATCTGGTCAAAACACATTACATTGCACTTAGACATAACGTTCTGTTAACACTTAGAGCTCTCACGCGGTGTGACGTCATAGAACCGCATTACAAATTTACGAACTGCGTTCGCTATTTGGTAACTGTTATCGTTGCTTAGCAAAGTTTGATGTCAGCACAAGATAAAATCGTCTTTGATGGTGGATGTTTTTATCTTAACGTCCCTGTAACCTCTCTGAAGATGGCTGATGTGAGCCGAAAGCTTAAAATCAACTTAATAAAAAATTATCCAAATGTTGGAGACTTTTTGTCTTTATTTTACCTAAAATTAAAGCCAAAATACGATGTTTAGAACGGCTCACGATTAAACATAATAGACATTCGTTGTCTCTTATATTTAACAGTATAGGTTTAGAACGGCTCACGATTAAACATAATAGACATTCACTGTCTCTTATATTTAACAGTATAGGTTTAGAAAGGCTCACGATTAAACATAATAGCCATTCATTGTCTCTTATATTTAACAGTATAGGTTTAGAACGGCTCATGATTAAACATAATAGACATTCATTGTCTCTTATATTTAACAGTATAGGTTTAGAAAGGCTCACGATTAAACATAATAGACATTCGTTGTCTCTTATATTTAACAGTATAGGTTTAGAAAGGCTCACGATTAAACATAATAGACATTCATTGTCTCTTATATTTAACAGTATAGGTTTAGAACGGCTCATGATTAAACATAATAGCCATTCATTGTCTCTTATATTTAACAGTATAGGTTTAGAACGGCTCATGATTAAACATAATAGACATTCATTGTCTCTTATATTTAACAGTATAGGTTTAGAAAGGCTCACGATTAAACATAATAGACATTCATTGTCTCTTATATTTAACAGTATAGGTTTAGAACGGCTCACGATTAACCATAATAGACATTCATTGTCTCTTATATTTAACAGTATAGGTTTAGAAAGGCTCACGATTAAACATAATAGCCATTCATTGTCTCTTATATTTAACAGTATAGGTTTAGAACGGCTCATGATTAAACATAATAGCCATTCATTGTCTCTTATATTTAACAGTATAGGTTTAGAACGGCTCATGATTAAACATAATAGACATTCATTGTCTCTTATATTTAACAGTATAGGTTTAGAAAGGCTCACGATTAAACATAATAGACATTCATTGTCTCTTATATTTAACAGTATAGGTTTAGAAAGGCTCACGATTAAACATAATAGCCATTCATTGTCTCTTATATTTAACAGTATAGGTTTAGAAAGGCTCACGATTAAACATAATAGACATTCATTGTCTCTTATATTTAACAGTATAGGTTTAGAACGGCTCACGATTAACCATAATAGACATTCATTGTCTCTTATATTTAACAGTATAGGTTTAGAACGGCTCACGATTAAACATAATAGACATTCATTGTCTCTTATATTTAACAGTATAGGTTTAGAACGGCTCACGATTAAACATAATAGACATTCATTGTTTCTTATATTTAACAGTATAGGTTTAGAACGGCTCACGATTAAACATAATAGACATTCGTTGTCTCTTATATTTAACTGTATATGTTTAGAAAATTATCTACTGCCTCGATACACTATATATATATATATGCTGACACATACACATACATGGACGTATCTGACTACCGGGCACACCGGGCACACCGGGCACGGGTCTGGGCCGATCCGTGCAATCATAGTGAAAATCCGGGCAAGGAAAAATGTCTACGTCAGAAATCAAACTAAACAATTCACGAAGAAAGAAAGAAAGAAAGAAAGAAAGAAAGAAAGAAAAACGAAGAAAACGTCTGAATGAACGCAGTAAAAATCTGGGAGAAAAGACTGGTTATACGCAGAAAGTCCGAACCCGATTTCCTGCTTTCGTTCACGTTCTGTGCCTAATTTCCATTGGAATAGCCGAAAAAATCCGCAAAAATTATAGTTTCTGGAAACGGATGCCACTGATGACTTCATCACATTGTCAACTAATAAATCCGGGCAATTTTATTTTATTTCTGTGCCCGGTGTGTTTTTAGCATCAGCTACGGCCCTATATATATATATATATATATAGATAGATAGATAGATAGATAGATAGATAGATAGATAGATAGATAGTCTTGAGTTCTGATGATCCTTAGTGCCAAGATTGTTATTTTCAGTAGTTTACTGATAAAAAGATATTTTGGCAAGCAGGTTAGTTTGTTGTAAAGTGCTTCATATCGAGACAGAAATAGAGATTTTTACAAACAATAAATAATCATTAAACAAAACGAAAGCTCAAAATTATCATATAAATTTAAATATATATAATCAATCACCACAAAAGTATCAGAAACAGAAGGTAATACAACTACCAAACGGATAAAATCAAGCATAAAGCCTACAAACATAGATACACACACATATACATACACGCGCACACATTTGACTATGTCCTAAAAACCTTTTAAGCAATCAATTAATTTGTGATGATAATTAAATTATACCAGTACACAGTCGTATTAAAAATTTTTTCGGTATAATTATATTGTATAACTTTTGAATATTTTTCATTTGGAAATGAGTTATTTCCGTGGCCTAGGTGTCAACTTTTCGGTATCTTCAGGCTATTTGTAAATCACCTGAAAATACCAAAAGGTTGAAGCCTAGTTGGCCCAAAATAACTCGTTTCCAAATGAAATATATATATATATATATATATATATATATATATATACGCTCTCACGCCTTGATTGAGCACTCTGGAAGAATGGAAGACTTTGAATAACAGTAGCTACTCTCGCATGCACGCATCACTCATTCATTAATGAATTAGAGCACTCTGGCTATTGGGCGTGTATAATGACAATATACATGCTAAAAGTCTGCCTTCTTCTACCGAATGCCCATAGACCAGAGGTAGAATCGCCGACTGACGCCGATTCGGTCGGGTTTCAATCCTGGGTTAAATGCAATCGGAGTCTAACCGTACTGATGAGCTGTGATACAGCGAAACAGATCTGTCTGCGGATGATTATATATATATATATTATTATTATTAAAATATGATATAATAAAACGCATCGACAGGTACCAAACTAATGTATCCAATCTATTTTCTGTAAATTTTTCCGCTCTCCATTTTTATATATATATATATATATATATATATAAATGAAGAAGAGCGGAGCGTACAACGACCGAAACGTCGTAAACATCGCAATAAAGATAAGGAAAACAGTCCGAACGATGTAAATAATATAAATGCTACCTCATCTCAGAAGTATCGATAAATGCTGAAGTACTAATCATTAGTTTTTAAGATAAAGACAGGAATAGGTGATGGTTAACGGGTGAGTGCGGACATTAACAAGCAATGTTTGGGTTTGTTTACTTGAACCTCCAATTTGTGAGAGTCGCTGGTAACCAAATTGGTTGCGCTCCTCATCAATTTCATGATTTTAAACGTCGACAGGCAATTATCTCCGTTAGTCATGCATGGAATACATTTAGGCAAGTACAGCTGGGATTTTTGCCTGCGTTCCAGCCTCAGATCACACACAGTTACGGGAGTTGCTCTTTAAGGCTCAAAGAGAAAATGCAATAAAGTGTTCCTTTCACCTATTTCTTAAGACCACCACCACCCTTAAAAAAAAAAATATAAAATAAGATAACGCGTTCGACATGTCTATGCTTTCTACGTATTTGAAGCCTTCAAGAAGAAGAATCGTTTAATATTTAAGCATTTAATATACAATTTTCCCCCGGTTATCTGAAATGGCGCAACTTGAAGAAATAATTACTACTAATTTCTGTGAGGTAAGAAAATGATTGATATACAATTTTCCCCTAGTTATTTGAAATGGCGTATATCGAAGAAATAATTAGCACTAATTTCTATTGGAATATTTCGAGGGTTATTCGAAGACTCAATCAACATTCATTTCTGTAGGAAAATTTCAAGTGTTTCATGTCTTAGCATTTAAAGCTTTCATATACTTTTTCCTCGATTATCCGAAATGGCGTAAATTGAAGGAGCGATTAGTATTAATTTTTTTGGATAATATTTTGAGCGTTCCCAGACACAAGACACTGATTTTACATCAGAATTTTGTATGATCGACAGTGCTGCAATATTTATAATTTAAAATTTCAAAGGGAATATATCTTGAGGGAAAGTTTTCACTGCCTACAAAACATTACGATAAAAAATGTGTTACTGAATCAAACATACAGTCATATTTCAATTTTTTTTTAACATTAAACAAAACAGACGATGAACGTCAAGAAACAAAAATAGAAAGTTAAGTCGTGATGGATAAACTGATCTTCTGACAACGACCTAACATACGAATGGCGGGGAAATACTGGCTTGTCACGTTTAATACCCACAAACCAAAGCAGATCCTGAATTCTCACGATGAATCAGTCAGTTAAGTGTCATACGTTTTTCACACTTGGGCGATCATGTCTTGAAAGAGACATGACTGACTGGGCAGAAGATTATCCCGCGGTAGTTTGCCATTCTGTAGTAGACTGGTTGCCAGCCAAGGCTATAAAACCCAATTTGTCCTGTTATTTAACCCATAATTGAAGGGAATAGACGGATTAACACCTTTTGAAAGAGTATTTGCTCGTAAGGGAATTCTCTGCATTCACTTACGCGCAAATACCCTTGGGAAACGTATTAAACCGTCTCTTCTCTCCAGTTATGGATTAAACATTCGGACAGATTGGATTCTATAGCCTTAGATGGCAACTAGTCTACCGCAGAAAGCAATGGCAACGTACTGCGGGTTAATCTTCTGCCCAGTCAGTCATGTCTCTTTCGAGACATGATCGCCTAAGCGTGTATCACGTATGGCACTTAACTGACTGACTGAATATAATAGTTGGAAACATAATTTTAACTTCTAGTGGTCGTAAAGTGGGGGATCGGTTTTCTATTGTTATGAAGTAATAAACTGATCCCCCGCTAATTACTAATTAATAATATAATACATCTATTCCCCCGCTAGCTATGAGACAAATAACAGGACTGATTAGGGTCTATAGCCTTGGTCGGCAACCAGTCTACCGCAGAAAGCAATGGCAACGTACTGCGGGTTAATCTTCTGCCCAGTCAGTCATGTCTCTTTCGAGACATGAACGCCCAAGCGTGTATCACGTATGGCACTTAACTGACTGATTAATGCCCAGAAGTAACAATTAGACCTTCTCACAGCTCGTTACTCGAAAGAAATGCCTGATCCCCATGTAAGTGTGACCTGTTTGTTCATACACTGAATAAAAGGTGTTGTACTTTGAAAACATATTAAAAGCTCATCTCTCAAATTACCTCTCCTGATTTTGTTGATCTCCAGTCCGTTGGAATGTCAAACAGCAATTGTTAATCCTTCATTGTATTCTAAGTCCGCCTTGGAATTTAGAAAAGTTATTCAGAGAACAAGATAAATTAAGCGCAGAACATAATGAGGACGGTGATTGGCTAAAGAAAAGCCCAATCACTACCATTGTAAGGGTCACGTGAGACACTGGCTACATAAGCGTCAACGATCCATCCTCGTATGCATCTTTTTTTATGCATCGTGTTATCTTTAGGACGTAGGCGATTATGGATCTCCACTTACCGCTATCCCTTGTCTATCTTGAAACTTTTTCTTTTGGTATCTCTACCAAACTACTTTGCCATCTAGTTGCACAAGCCAATCAAGTATGTCTGGCATTGCTTTCCCCTGTCTCTCCTTTCTTTTTTCGTCCAGTGTGTATTAGATTCTTCAAGCCATCCTTTCTCAAAAACTTCTGTTGTCTTTTCCTGACGCTAAGTATAAGTTTCCTTTACGTTTGCATCCACGCCAAAACCTCGTCGTTGCTCATATATTCGATCCATAACATTCTCAGTAAAACCATACTTTTGTTGCTTCGAGTTTCTTCTTCATCTTTCGGTGCCATGTAATAGGACAGATATCACATAACAATCTAGTAGTCCTTTCTTTGTTTCCAACGAAATTTTCCTATCTAGGCGCATTGGCATGGTCAAGGACGCATTCTTCCATCATGTTACTTAATGAGAATCGAGGCTTCCTTTTCACCATTATCCCTAGACAGGGACACAGTTTACGGTAGCTAAAGAAGCTAGCGGCGGAATGAAAGGGACTTCGTCTTCAGCAAACGCTTTTGACAACATAACCGGACGTCTATTAAACTAAGCTAAGTCTGCAGATGCACATTGTCTACTAACGCTTTTTTTTCTTTATTTCTCTTTTCCGCTTTTAATATGAAATACTTTAGATATCACAGTTTGTTGTGATTCATTCTCTACAATTCGGCTGCAGTCGCTCTTTTACCGTCGCTTCTGCACCAATGAACTTAGCTCCCTGGTGCCCCCTATGTATGAATTTACACGAGCTACCTGACTAGCAACTAGGTTCCACATTTTTACAGTAAAAACAATAAAATGAAACCTCAACTTCTACTCTAATAGCTTCTTTGCTCGCACTTCCCGCCTGTGGAATTCCTTTCCGTATACTTGCTTCCCCGACAGCTATAATCTTCAATAATTTAAATATAAAGTCAATAGTCATCTCCTATCTCACTAATTCGCATCCTTTCTCTCAAGCTCTGTTCTCCATCCACCACTCCACCCCCTCACATGAATATTCTCATTTTTCTATGACCCTTCTCCTGACACCCGTGTAACCTACCCCTAATTCTCATCACTTTCCCTTTACGTAACCTCCTGCGCAACAGTGGCAGTAAAACTGTTTTGCTTGGGTTGAAATAATAAAAAAAAAACTTTCGTCCAGTTTGTTTGAGCGCACATCTCTTAGCACTAAAATTTAAGGGATCTGGGATTTTATCACGGTGTATTATCGTGAATATAATTACCATAGCGACAAAGAGTGTCCTGACCAGTGTCGATCTTCCAGTTTAAATATGTCACGAATAGTTTTTTTTATCATTTCGACCGAAGTAAGGGAACGAAGCCACTAAAATGCACTGAATATAAGAGAAGATCAAGATCAAGGTGACGGCTGACCGAAAAGCAAGAAGCCGGCAAAGTTTTTTGCAAGCGAGAATGCGAGAGAAGAAAATGCTAGCATAGACCGTGCAGTTATATCGATCCATTTCAACTGTAAAATGGTGAGACCTAGCTGCCAATCTATCAGTGCGCTTAGATTTATAAGACCTGGGTCAGTCATTTAAGTGCTCTACGTGATACACGCTTGGACGATCATGTCTCGAAAGAGTCATGGCTGACTGGGCTGAAGATTATCACGCAGTAGGTTGCCATTACATTTTGCTGTAGACTGGTTGCCAGCCAAGGCTACAGAACCCAATCTGTTTTGTTATTTAACCCATAACTGGAGGGAAGAAACGGATTAATACCTTTCTCAAGAGTATTTGCACGAAAGTGAATGCAATAAATTCAACTGGAATTCGAACTCGGCTCCCCGATTTCTCGATATCCACTTTCCCAAACCACACATTCAAAATCTAGGTACCATACAGGAAAGTTAACCAGAACAATTGCCATTAAAATAATTATACAAAAGGCATAAAGAATCTATATTACGGTTGTGGGAAAGGAGCTTGAATGCGTTTCAGCATGAAACAGACTGTCGCCAATGGGAGTTGACCGCAGTGTCTACTTTTATATTTACTCTATCTCTCTCTGATATTGAGCACTTTAACCCATAAAGTTAGTATAACTTTTTATTATATTTTATCATTATATATATATATATATATATATATATATATATATATATATATATATATATATATATATATATATCTGCCTATATATAGGAAATTTAGTATATCTGCATATATATATATATATATATATATATTTATATATAGTTATATGAATTAGTAAATATGCATATGAGGGTACACACATGTATAATATTATAATTCATGTATTAATAAAACAGTGCTCAGTGTAGTATAAACAGAGCTATTCTATATATATTAGTAAATATACATATTACAGTCCGTTGATGGCACGACTTGGAATTTTATGCATTATGCAATCATCAGGTGCATATTACAAACTCTGTAATATTAATTTGTAATATGCACATGATGATTGCATAACACATGAAACTCCGAGCCATACCATCGACGTTGGACAATATTTATTTTTACTAATATATATATATATATATATATGTGTGTGTGTGTGTGTGTGTGTGTGTGTGTGTGTGTGTGTGTGTGTTTTGTATATTTGGTCAGCAATCTCCCTTTTACGCAGGTTTCATTGAAAATGACTGACATGGTATTATGGTTAATTTTTTATGGAATTTTTATGTGATCTTATAAGTTTTGTTTTTTAGGGCATAAATTATATAAAAATTGTCTGAATGTTTTGTTTATCCGACAGCTTTCGGCTATACTTTTAGCCATTGACGAGGATGGATTTTATTTTGAGTGTAGCAGAATGTATGTAGTGTTATGTATCTTTGTAGAGTAGTGGGTATATTTTATGTTCTGGACACGGTAAGCACGTGAAAATTATCCAAAACGGAAATTTTTTATATGCTGTAATGCCATGGTCATGCACGTGTTAAAGCATGAAATAGCTGTTCCTTTTAAAAACATTTTAGAACATTACTACAGTATTCAAAAAAAAATTCATTTTGGATAATTTTCACGTTTTGATGAATGCTAAGCAATTTGGCAACCGTTATATTTAAAGCAGAAAAAAATTTACAGTAATTTTTAGCAACACAATTTTGCGGTTATTTTTTGTTACCATAACTCACACCCCTGAAGATGACCTCGGAAAGAGATTGAAAGTACTTGGGTACCTTGAGAAATGAATAATAATAACATCTGTCAAAGTTACAGCTCATTTCTGACATCTTTCAATTATAATATGCGAAGGATTTTCCGTGAGTATGAACGGATTTTATTAAAAATATGCAGACACAATGTTTGAAATTTATTTAATTTGACATGTTTAAAAGTAAATTTTCTACCTAAATACACAAATTTTAACATATATACATATATATGTATATATTTTTTTTAATCATATCACCCCAAGCAAGGCGGTAACGCCACTGATGCGCAGGGGGCTACGTAAGAGTAAGAAGATTGGAAAAGAGAAAACTGGAAACCACATCCTAAACAGGGAACAAGGGATGAGCCTCTACACCTGTTCAATAGACGTGGGTGGAGTGTGAACCGGGCGATAGTTTAGTCTATCTACTCCAAATAAAGTCTATCTACTCCAAATAAAAGGCATGATAGCCTACATGGGGACTCGAACCCCAGACCCTCAGATTAAAAGTCTGATGCTCTACCGACTGAGCTATGGAGGCCGTATATTAGTTAGTTTGTTATTTTTGAGTCATAATTAAATTAGACCAGTACACAGATGTATTAAAAAGTTTCAATACAATTATATTGTAGAACTTTAGAACAATTTTTATTTGGAAACGAGTTATTTTCGCGACCTAGGTTTCTACCTTTCGGTGTCTTTAGGCGATTTACAATAACTGATTTTACCATTTTTTTTTCATGACAGGGATCTTTTATGAACGCACAATTTTCAAAATTAGGGGAAGTTATTAAAGGTCTTAGAGCACTTTTATCCATGATTGTATGATTCTATTCTTAGAACACTTTCATCTGTATACTTTCATATATATTGAACCGTTTTTGAAAAATAAAAACATTTCTATAAATTTAGATACATGCATAAAAATCCATACATTCAGTTAAAAGTAAAACTAAAATAATTCTTGATAACAGCTAAATGAATAGCCGAAATCGGTTGGAGACACAT
The DNA here is from genome assembly GCA_037127315.1 of Ascarosepion bandense. Taxonomy (NCBI): domain Eukaryota; kingdom Metazoa; phylum Mollusca; class Cephalopoda; order Sepiida; family Sepiidae; genus Ascarosepion; species Ascarosepion bandense. Next base: position 5,277,451 of record JBBBDQ010000151.1, read on the forward strand.
TGGGTTAATTTTTACATAATTTATGTCCGAAAGAGAAAAAATATAAGAACACAAGAAAAATTCAATACAAACTCAACCGCAGAACCTTGTCGGTCATTTTTAAGAAAACTTGTATAAAAGCGGAATTTTTCACCAAATGCACAATCGTTAGACCATATGCGCTGTGAGATTAAAATTTAAAACAACAAATCACACCAAAAATATCATGAAAAATAAGATACATATCATCAGATTGCAACAGTAAATTCAAAGACTGCAAACTCTTGAGGAGAAAATAGCTATAATTACCTTCCCAGATCAACACAATCCCAGGCCAACACAATCCCAGGCCAACACAATCCCAGGCAAACACAACTTATTAAATAAATGATCAGAACTCATCTTAAAATGCAGACACAAAAACAAATTTTTACTTCGTTGCATAAAAATCAAAAACTAAAAATGAACAAGAATAAAAAAAATTAAACAAAAATGAGTAATATATATATATATATATATATATATATATATATATATATATATAAGTAAATAACCTAATTAAATAAAATTATAATTAAATAAACTAAGTAAATGACAAATAAATTAAGAAACCAAGAATTCACATATAAACACAAGTAAACGTAATAATAACAACCAACAATAAAATAATAATAAATAAAAAAGTTAGCAAACACACAAACTATAACCATTCATAATACTGCACCCGGACCTACCATCATTTCTACTCAACACACCCTAGAATAATTCCAAGCATAATTGTTAACGACCACCAAAATAGCCGTTAGAAGAATACAATGGACGATCCATGACGCATCACTGGCCTTTCTGTATAAACACTCGAGGAAAAAACACAACGCATATGGCCAGTCGACTGTTTTTAGCATGAAACAGAAATGGGTGCTGACTTCAGTATAAACTTTTATATTTCCCAAAATGCCGAATACAAGGGGGGGATACTAAAATCATGCAGGTAAAATAAATAAATAAATACCTGGGAACTATTCTAACAGAAAACGGAAAATGCGACACAGAGATCCGAAAGACGCGTTCCAGAAGTTGAGTAGATTATTAAGAGACAGGAAAATTTCACTAGAACCAAAGAAAAGAGTACTGGATTGTTAATGATGTCACTTCTTCAATATGGCAGTAAATGCTGGACAATATCATCAAAGATGAAAAACAAAGCAGTTGAAATGTGGTTCTACAGAAGGATGCTGTGGATATCATGGATTGAGCATGTGAGCAATGATGAGGCTTTGGAAAGCATGGCAACGAAAAGGAAATTAATACTTAGCATCAGGAAGTGACAGATAAAGTTCCTGGGACAAGCAATGAGGAAGAAGGGCTTGGAGAACCTGATACTAACAGGCCAGATAAAGAGACAAAGAGACAGGGGAAAGCAGCAGATAACATATTTGAAGAGCCTGGTCAGGGAGATGACAGAATGAGGGTTTGTGAGGTGTAACAGGAGAAAGCGTGCTAAAAGCCACCAGGGATAGAGAGACGTGGAAATCCATGATCGCCTACGTCGTGAAGGGAAAGAGCACATAGAAGAAGAAGAAGAAGAAGAAGAAGAAGAAGAAGAAGAAGAAGAAGAAGAAGAAGAAGAAAAAGATATCCCTGATATTGAGCACATTAACCCATAAAAATAGCCAACCTTAAAACTATATCTATCTATCTATCTATCTATCTATCTATCTATCTATTAATGAATATACAGATTAACCTACGTCTAGCAAATCGTGCTATAGAGGCAGGATATGCATATTCATTAATATATACTTAATACCTCTGTTATATTGTATTGGTCACCAGAAAAATATCTATTTATAGATGTATCAAAAACTGAAAACGTACACGAATAAAAAATTAAACAAAAATGAGTAAAATAAATTATATATAATTCTCACTTTTGATTGCACAATATGGACACACCTATTTGCTTAAATTCCTCCAACCACCACTCCTTATTTTTTAAATAAAAATTAATTCATTTTATATGTTCTAAATAATACATTTATTAAACATTTTCTAAATAAATACATACATACATACATACATACAAACATATATATATATATATATATATATATATATATATATACACACATATATGTGTATAATACTTAAGTTATGTTTGCTTGAGTTGTGTTAGTAGCTGTCGTAAAAAAAGCGTTTACTAGTTTATACATGTGTATATTGATAGAGAAATTCAAGTCTGCTCGTGTCTAAAGTATATATGTAAGTAAATACATAGAAAATGACCAAACCTTCTGTCTCTTTATCAAAAGAAAACAAGCTAGCAACTCAGCCAGAAGACAAGGAGAAGTATCTGGCCTGTCGGCACAGGTCTCAGACTGTGGAATCATCAAGTGGAATCATCAGTCCCCTATCTTCTAACAAAACAGGATATGACGTCACCGAAAGACGTGCTTCCTGTTACTTGCTGTCTCTTATTCAGATAAAAAATAGTTAACATATTAAATTGGGATTAGAAGATAAAACGAGTGACACACACACACACACACACACATATATATATATATATATATATATATATATATGTATAAAAGTTTGCCTTCTTCTACCGAGTGCCCAAAGCCCAGAGGTAGAATTGCCGACTGACGTCAATTCAGTCGGGTTTCAATCCTGGGTTAAAAAGCAATCGGAGTCTAACCGTACTGATGAGCTGTGATACAGTGAAACAGATCTGTCTGCGGATGACTATATATATATATATATATATATATATATATATTTGAAAATATATATATATATATATATATATATATATATATATTTGAACTGAATTGCTCAACTAAGTGCAGGTAAACCTGAAAGCACTTCAACAGAAACTACATCATTAGAACGAAAAAATGATCAAGAAAGCATTTTATCGAAAATAAATTATTAAACTATTCTTTTTCTATGTGTCATATCTGTTCAAATAATGGCTCTTAACAGTTTCCTGTGCTTAGTAAAATTTCTCTTTTTGCGATCTCTTCTAATCCCTGTTGTCCCAACCATTGACACAAACTTGTTATGTAGGCTATTCATTACTTTCTTTTAACCCTCTTCAATTGTCTAAAGTAGAATAATCCATCTCATCTGTTAACAAAAAGTTCGGCGCCAAAAACTACTGGCAACTCTGTAAAAGCGTGCTTAACAAGAGCAAGTCCTCAATACCCCCACTAATCAATGAATTTGAGGTCCTCACCTCCTCAGCGGACAAGACTGAATACTTTGCTCGCAGATTCTCGACCAATTCGAGAATGGATTCCTCTGGCGTTTCTACACCGGACTTCCCACCTAGAACTGAGATCCAACTGAATGATGTTTACTTTACACCCTCGCTGGTTTCTAACATAATCTCAAAACTTGACCCTCACAAAGCGAGCGGAGGGGACGGAATCCCAATCATGGTCTTGAAGAAATGTGCCCATGAACTCTCCTCTGTCCTCTCTAAGCTCTACAACTTCTGCCTATTTGCTTCCTGCTTTCCTACCTGTTGGAAGTCTTCCTCTGTAGTTCATATATTTAAGAACACTGGAGAACTCTCGGACCCCACAAATTACCGCCCTATCAGCCTTCTTCCGATCTCTGGCAAAGTGTTCGAAGCCATTATCAACGCCGAGGTGGTCCAGGATCTCACAGCCCACAAGCTTCTCTCGGACAAACAGTATGGCTTCCGCTACACCAGGTCTACTGCTGATAAGCTAACGACCATCACCGAGTACATATACCAGGCTCTTGACAAGAATGGTGAAACCCGAAGCGTTGCCTTGGATATCTCTAAAGCGTTCGACAGAGTCTGACATGCTGGCCTTCTACGCAAACTGCGGAGCTATGGTATAACGACATTTGTTTGACCTAACCCAGTCCTTCCTCTTTAACCGCACATTGAAGGTGGTATTAAACGGACATGCCTCCCAGATCTACCATACGAACGCGGGTCTCCCTCAAGGCTCTATCCTAGGTCCTACGCTCTTTCTGATCAAATTAATGATCTCTCTGATGACATAAGTTCCCAAGTAGGTATGTACGCCGATGACACCACAGTTTACTCTCGCCTTGACCAAAAATCTGGTGTGAGCGACAAAGCGAATCTCGCAGCTGAGCTTGAAAAGGACCTCCAATCCGTAGTGGACTGGAGTAATAAATGGCTCGTAAATTTTAATACTTCTAAAACGAAGCTGCTATCAATTAACCACCATAGACAATCGCACCTACCTCTCATTAGTATGGAACAGGCTTGTCTCCCAGAGAGTAAAACACTACGCCTCCTTGGCCTCACACTCTCAGCGGACCTCAAGTGAAATGATATATATATCGAATCCATTGCTAAATCCGCTGCTATAAAAGTCGGTTCTCTATGCAGGGCCCGGAAGTCTTTCCGTCTGAATCTATCCTGCACATATATAAATCTACCATCCGCCCGTGTATTGAATACTGCTGCCTCATCTGGTCGGCTGCCTCTGCTATTCTCCTCGGGGTTCTTGACAAAATACAACGAAGAGTCTGTAATGTGATCGACACCGACTTGGCAGACCGGCTGCAGTCACTCTCTCATCGGCGTGACGTGGCTTCCCTCTGCCTCTTCTATAAATATTTTCACGGCTTCTGCTCCGATGAACTTAGATCACTGGTGCCCCCTAGGTACAAATTTGCACGAGATACTAGATTAGCAACTAGGTCCCATCCTCTTACAGTGAAACCGATAAAATGTAACCGCAATTTCTACTCCAACAGCTTCTTTTCTCGCACTTCCCACCTGACAATCTCCAGGAGTTTAAATGTAAGGTCAAAAGATACCTCCTAACACACTAACTCGCATCCATTCTCTCAAACACTCTTCCCATCTGCCCAACCCTCTGCCTCGGTATCTTTACCCGTCTATCACACTATATATATATATACAGACCTGTCTCACTGTATCACACCTCATTATTACAATTAGACATCCGATTGCATCTAGCCAGCATTGAAATCCGACCGAATTGATATCAGTCGACGATTCTACTTCTGAGCTATGGGCGCTCGGTGAAAGAAAGTGAACTTAAGCGTGTTAAATAGAATGTAAACACACGCCAATAGCTGAGAGTGTTATATATATATATATATATATATATATATATATATATGTGTGTGTGTGTGTGTGTGTGTGTATATATATATATATATATATATATATCGTTTAATTATGTGTTGATTTTTCTTTTCAATATTGTATATCGCTCTGGATAATATCCATCGAGGTCTCTATTTTCATCTAATTGATATTTTATATTAATTAAATAATATCTTTTGGATTATCCTCTCCGTCTTCACGGGTTGGCATTCTCTCTCATATATATATATATATATATAGATAGATAGATAGATAGATAGATAGATAGATAGATAGATATAATTAGTTTTGATCATAATTAAATTAGACCAGTGCCCAGTTGTATTAAAAGTGCTCAATACATTAAATTATAGAGTTTTGAATAGTTTTTAAAATGAAATATATAAGTCTGCCTTCTACCGACCGCCCATAGCTCAGAGGAATTTCAAATGTCAGAAATCCAGTTTAATTTGTAAACAATTAGTAAACGACGCAGTATTTTCTCTACCCAACAGCAACATCAAATTGCACTCACCACGCCTCACCTGTGACAGCCAAAACAATATATATTGTCTCTTCTGTTCAATATGTCCAAATAGTGGTTATATTTGTGAATCTGGAAATAGCTTTAGATTCCGTTTCAATAATCATAAACTTAGCATACGCCAGAACAACCAATATTCCCCAATAGTCCAACACTTTAATCAACGGGGGCACACATTAGAAAACTGCAAATGTTTACTAATAGAGTCCGATTTTAGTTCTACACACTCACGCAGAAAGAAAAAAAATACTATATTTTAAAATACACACAAGCTAGGGTTAAGTAGGGACTTAGGTGTTTTGAATCTTTATAAATATTTCAATAGCTAAACATTTTTCAGATACACTTAAAAACTTTTTCTCTAAAACAAAATTTATAAGCATTATTAAAGATAGGTTTATGTTTACAAATACTTAAAAACATCTGTCGCTTTCTGCGTCACGTGATGTAAACAATCTCTCCACGAACGCTCTCACGAAATACGTTTCTAATTTAAATTTTAAAATCATTTGTTTCTGATGAAAGGCCGAGGACGGTCTGAAATATCAAATATAATAATAGAAATAAATAAATACTGTCAGAAAAATACATTTTTAAACCTACAACTTTAAGCAAAGACCTTGTTAGTGATATTCAGTAATTAGTTAATTAGCATTTATATATATTATTGAGAATCACTTAGAATTTATTTATTTCCATAAATGCAAATGTACAAAGTACAAAATTACTATAAAATGATATAAATGCACAAAAATCACTTTACTGACCATGAATTAAACATTTTAGATAGTATTGCAAAAATAATGAGTTAATTTGTTTATGGTAATTGATTACAGAAAATATAATTGTATAATACAATCAGAAAGCAATTTCAGCATCTTACAAAATCAACAAAGTCTGAAAATATTTAACAAAAAATGTGAATTTCAGAGAAACAATCATTTTCATAACCTATATTAAATTTGAGATTTTTTTTACATATACAATGTTCCACAGAAGATGAAGAAAATACTTATTTCATTATGAGAAATAATATATATTACTAGTACACATATTTTAACAAATTGAAATCAATTTATGTTAACAAGAACACTAGTACTATTAAATATTTTCTCTTGTGTGGGACAGTTTTTTCTTCTAACATAGCCTGCTATATACAAAAGATACATGTTAATATCTTTAGGGATCCTAGTTTCAAGGTCTGGTAAGTTATCAAATGTTTGACATCCTATTACATCCAGCAAATGTACACATTTTGAGCAATGATGGCTAGGATCAAAGTTGTCTTCTTTGATTTCAACATTGAATTTTAGCAGTAGATTTTATTCAATATTGAAATTTTTTGATAACATTTTGAGCTATTATTAAATATGCACCTTCAGAACTTTGTCCTTATTTTCCAGTTTCTTTTTCTAAATAGTGTGGGATATATTCACCAAGCATAACAAAATTAAACCAAATATTTGGCAAATATCTACAAGCAGCAATTAAGTCATTGCATATATGTTCAATGGTTAAACTAGTATCTTTTGTTAATAATTTAATTCTTTCTCCTCATTTTCTTTCCATTATTGCTGTCATTTTCCAGAATTAAAAAAAAATAACAGATGCACTATATCTGATACCTTATGTTTCAGTTGATCATTTTCCTAAGTACCATCCTATGTTTCTTTGTCAAAACTTTCTAAAATTTTAATTTTATCAATAAAATTAACTGTTTCTGCAGTATCTTCTCTAATTAATTAATTAATTAATTAATTAATAATGGGTGTGTTTTAATGACATATACAGTTTGATTGACGTGATACCGAGCAAAGCGAGAGACCGGATGTTTGCCTTCAGAGATCCAGAAAGCAAATGACCAAAACTGGTTATTGCGCACCCGGCTCCACACAAATGTTCCGGCAGAAAACCAAAAATTAATAAATATCAAATTCCTTTTCCCGAGCCTACGTGAATTTTATTCATCATCCAATGGGAAGCCCAGAATTAAATACGGGTGTGAATTCCCAAATGACATGCTGGGACCCACAAAGACGAAAGAAAAACCCGACACAGAAAGCATCGCCAGTTGAGAAAGTACGAGCATAAGTAGCACGTCCCTTGACCTCGTCAAGCGATCACACCATGCTCGCCTCGCCTTTCCCTCTCATCTTCTTCGCTGTCCCCTGAGCTACTTACCCGATCCACGGAGCAGAGACATCAAAGACATTCCTTACTGACAAACGCTCACACATACATACGCACAAACTCTCTTTTCAGCATTTATTGCTATAAACATCTTAACATCCTTTGAACCCATCCTAAAGACATTAATTTATTTGTAAAAAAAACCTAAATTGATATCTGTGTATATATAAATGTTGTTTCTATACTCAATTTGATTTTCTTTTTTTATACCCCCCTTATAGTGGCCTATCTACTAACGAGGCCAACTTCAGTTAATCTGTCTCAACACACGACTACGTTTCACTAGAACGGATAACCCACTATATGATCACAAATAAAAAACTTTTTAACAATGGAAAATATTTTGTCGCTCAACAAGTAAACTGTTACAACACACTTACTTTTGACAATTTAACAAATTAAGATTATTCATACTCAAAAGTCTTTTTACAATTTCCTATTTTGATATTATCTTTATGACTTCAGAATAAAACAGTAATTGAGACGTTGGTTCAGTAATCCAGATATTCCAAATATTTTCTAAAATGTAGATATAATCAGAAAGTAAGTTCAGGCCAAGGCTTTAAAGTAATATCAACATTTTGGAAAAAGAAGATTATGAGTCCTTTTATTGTCACATATAATTGCAATTACTTGACTGTGTGGTTGCATCAACAATCAGGGGTACAGTCGCCGACTGACGCCAATTCGGTCGGGTTTCGAGCCTGGGTTATGTAGCAATCGGAGTCTAACCGTACTGATGAGCTGTGAAACAGCGAAACAGATCTGTCTGCGGATTACAATATATATATATATATATATATATATATATATATATTATTATTATTATTATTATTATTAAAATATGATATAATATATATATATATAATTAATTATAAAAGCAGAATGTACAATCGCCGAATTTCAGAGTTTACAACGGAGTTCGTTTAAATAATCAGAGTCTTTCAAATTTTCCAAGTAAATTCTTCCTCTCAATTACATCATCTATTTTTCTGACTTTAGAATCTGTTCTCAGGAATAATTTTGAGGATTTAACCTTACCTGACCTCATGAAAGCCTGAAACATAGTTCAAGTTAAGGTTTATTTTTTGATTTTACTAGCTGCATTTCCGCTTTATATCACAAAATGGCCGATAATATCACAAAATGGCCGACAAGATGATGACCCCTTCTGATCAGTCACTGTACATCTGCAAAAATGTTTTGATCAATTCACTTTCCAGCGAGTTTCCAAGACATTAAAAATTTGCAATATATTTTTTTTTCACAATTTCTTAGCCACGTTCAAATAGCGATCGACAATAAACAATTTTCTCATGTATTATACTTATTTTTCTCTCCACTCATATTGTAATCTTCAAAATTAACAATACCACTAGTCACAATTTTCCCACTAGGTTGTATTAAATCAAAAAGTATATTTACGTGGAAATAGGGTTACAAGTCATTATAGGTTTGTGATTCTGGTATGTACAGAAAAGCTGCCTATCTTTTTGTCTCTAGTATAAACCGGAAGTGTGTCTTAATTTCTGACTCGTCATTATGATCTTTGTCCTATAAGTATTATATTTCGACATTCAATAACACAACAAGTTTTGATGTGTTTTTAACTTAACCAACTTGATCTTACTTAATATTTGCGTTGCTTTCTTGTTTCCTTCATTGACGCAGACGTCTTTTCTTGAATAAACCTTCTCTTTCGAATAAGCACGCCACCACCATAAAAGGGAAAACCTGTGACTTTAATTTCAAATTAGCTCTCCCCTTCCAAACGTATATAAGATTTGCTTATATCAGTTTACATGGGTGGGACAAATTAAAAACACACGGTTTCATTTGGGTGTGAATATCTCATCATATTTTATTTTACATTCTAAATAAAACGAAGGATAACCCGTAATTAATTTCTGCTTTCAAATTTCTATAGAATAATATGAGAATTAACCTTTATTAATTTGGATTTGTTAACATTGATTCGCTAATTTTCACAGTCTATTTTACTTGACCTCAAAATTTTCCCGACATTTTTTTCGTAATTTTCACTTATAAAACGTTTATCTATCTATCTATCTATCTATCTATCTATCTATCTATCTATCTATCTATCTATCTATCTATCTATCTATCTATCTATCTTCATCATCTATCTATCTATCTATCTATCTATCTATCTATCCTCATCACTTCCTATCTATCTATCTATCTATCT
>JBBBDQ010000151.1:5292500-5377500 GCA_037127315.1 Ascarosepion bandense
AAAGCGTACAAGCGTACTTCATAGAGACTCCAAAGCATTATGGTGGCTCTATTAAGATCGGTACGTAAGAATGTGTTATTTTGGAGTGAGGAATACTGTTATGTTTGGGTCAATAAAAGTGGCTATTCAAGTTAAGAAAGATGGAAGACCAACCTTGCTCTATCCGCCGTGTTGGCATTGTAATATATATTTGTTCATTTATTTTTCTTTATACTTGTAGCCCTTAGTAAGACATCATTTTTTTATATCAATACCGTGGTGGTCCAGTGGATATCGGCTCGGAAGAAATCAGAGAGCCGAGTTCGAATTCCAGTTGAATTCATTGCATTCACTTACGCGCAAATACCCTTGGGAAAGGTATTTAATCCGTCTCTTCCTTCCAGTTATGGGATAAATAACAGGACAGATTGGTTTCTATAGCTGGCAACCAGTCTAACGTAGAAAGCAATGGCAACCTACTGCGGGAAAATCTTCTGCCCAGTCAGTCATGTCTCTTTCGAGACATGTTCGCCCAAGCGTGTTTCACGTATGGCACTTAACTGACTGAATCACTGTATTGTTATCTATTTAAAAAAAAAAAAACTTGTTAAGTAGGTTAAGCGCGGATTACCTCTCTCTCACATATTTACTTTAAGTTATATGAGAATAATTTTATTATAATATCGCCCCAAGCAAGGCAGTTTACTGCCACTGGTGCGCAGGGTGTTACATAGGAGGAAAGTTATGAGAAAGAGTGACAGGTTATAGGGGGTGTCAGGAAGTAGGTAAGAGAAGAATGAGAATACTGATGAGAGTGAAGTTGACGGAGAAAGGAGCATGAGAGAGAGGACGCAAATTATTAAGATAGAAGATGACTATTGACTTTACATTTAAATTCATGGAGATTGTAGCTGTCGGGGAAGCAAGTAAACGAAAGGGAGTTCCACAAGCGGGAATTGCGAGAAATGAAGATGATGGAGTAGAAATTACGTTTACCTTTTATTGGTTTCACAGTAAAAGAGTGGGACCTAGTTGCTAATCTTGTGGCTCGAGTAAATTCATACATAGAGGCACCAGTAAGCTAAGTTCATTGGAGCAGAAGCCGTGAAAGTATTTGTAGAAGAGACACGGTGAAGCCACATTGCGTTGGTGAGAAAGTGACTGTATCTGAGCTGCCAAGTCGGGATTGATCAAATTCCAGATTCTCCGTTAGATTTTGTCAAGAACCCCTAGGTAGATAGTAGCACCCAACCAGAGATGGCAGCAGTATTCAATGCACGGGCGGATGGTAGATTTATATATGTGCAGAATGGTTTCAGATGGGAAAAACTTGCTGGGCCTACACAGAGACCTGACCTTCTTAGCAGAGGATTTAGCTATGGATTTTATATAGTCATTCCACTTGAATTGTGAAAGTTAAAATTAACCAAATGTTCTTTCCTCATTATCTTTCTTGAACATTTCAATTGTGCTTTGCAGGTGTGACATTTTTATAGCAATCCTAATCACTGTACTGTTATCCATTTACAAAAGCTCTGTGGTACCTAGATTCTATGAATTTTAATTACAATACTAGATTGGCGGCAAGGTCTCATCAATTTACAGTTGTAAATGGCTAGATGTAACTCTCTTCCGCCTTTTCGTCCCAGTCAAGTTTGATTTTCAAAATATAAAACCATTGTTAATCATTATCTGTTCTCTTCTTAATTATTGTTTCTTTACTGTTCCCTCTTTTTAATAGTTTTCTCATATTCTCTCACACTCCAGTAACTTCTTGCGTCTTAGTGGCTTTGTTGCCTTGCTTAGGATGAAATTTGAAGTCATGATTTGTGTGGCTTTTGAGATTAGTATATGGTGAATATCATCGCAAAGATAGATGTGCGTTGTGGTGCAATGGATATCGGTTGGATATGAGAAATCAGAGAACCGATTTCGAATTCCAGAGAAATTCATTGCATTCAGTTACGCGCAAATACCTATGGGAAAGGTATTAATCCGTCTCTCCCCTCCAGGTATAGGTTAAATAACAGGACAGATTGGGTTCTATACCGTTGGCTGACAACCAGTCTACCGCAGAAACTAATGGCGATCTACTGCGGGATAATTTGCTGCCCAGTCAGTCATGTCTCTTTTCGAGACATGATCGCCCAAGCTCAACTGACTGACTGATGAGAAATAAGAGGGCCGAGTTCGAATTCCAGAGAAATTCGTTACATTCTCTTACGTCCAAATATCTCTGGGAAAGGTAAGGATCCATTACTTCTCCCTCCAGCTATGGGTTAAATAGCAGGACAGATTGGGTTCTATAGCCTTGACTTGCAACCAGACTACCGCAGAAAGTAATAGCAACTTACTGAGGGAGAATCTTCTGCCCCGCCAGTCATGTCTATTTCGAGACATGATCGTCCAAACGTGTATTACGTATGGCACTCAACTGGCTGATGAGAAATCAGAGAACCGAGTTCGAATTCCAGAGAAATTCGTTACGTTCACTTACGTCCAAATATCTCTGGGAAAGGTAAGGATCCATTACTTCTCCCTCCAGCTATGGGTTAAATAGCAGTACAGATTGAGTTCTATAGCTTTGGTTGGCAACCAGTCCACCGAATAAAAAAACGACAACCTGCTGCGGCGAAATCTTCTCTCTAGTCAGAAACCAATATAATCCCCCCCAAGCGCATGGCATTTAACTGACTGTTTATCGTGAAGAATGCCGTGGTAATTTCCGGTTGATAAAGAAATGAAAAGTGGCAGACTTGTATTTTGGAGGACATGGACTTATAAAATAAGAATATTATTTTAGCAACATTCGAAGTTTGTTTTCAATAGAGAGTTTCTTCCTCCGCTTACTTTGGTTACTTGATTGTGTTTTTGTTATTGTTGCTAAGCTCTCCCCTTAGGCTGCTGCAACCTCTCTGTCGAATTTTGATTGGTCAGCTGCTCTTTTGTGATTATCTCACTTGAGAATGTTTTCTGTTTTGAAGCCGATTTCTCGGCTGACTGTTGTGGACGTTGCCAATGAGCTATGAAGAGCAAATATTTACTTACCTTGTCAAACATGCCGTCGCTGTGAATGTGATAATGTTTGGCCAGGTAGAGTGTATCTGTTTTTTCAAGAGCCCCAGATGTCGCTACATGAACACTACAGTCCTTTGGCAAAAGATATTACTTAGGTTTCCTCCTACTTCTTTATTTTAACTCTTCCTTCTACCTTTCTTACGTTTTTTTGCTAATGTGTGGTTTTTGTATAAAGGAAATCCCCGTATGATTTCATGCTTGTGTTAAACTGATGATGAATGTTTTCTGTTGGCAAGGAGGGCAACAATTTTCTTACAAGCAAACCTGCTGAGTCTGCTGTCGGGTTTGTACTCTTCATCAAAATGTTCCTATCCATTCATCTTTTCAGATAAGCAATATGTGCGTTTTTCTAATTTAGTATATAACGACCATTCCCATCTGCCATTTGAGCTAAAAAAATCGCGTACCCGTAAAGAAAAGTAGACACACTTTTAAATGGATTCTTTTAATCCGATATTTTAATATTTCAACCCGACATTATTTCTTATAAATATGAGCCTTACTTTTAGTGAAGAAAACGTGCATGAGACATTAACCCTGTTTCTATTTTTATTAAAGAGTTTAATTAATATGCGTTTTCTCGGGTTGACATTCTCACCTGATATGAAATTAAAGGACTATATTGAATCCCTTGCTGAATGGCATTGCTAAGAAAATAAATAAATAAAACCTCAAAACAATAAAACAATTTTTATTCAAATGGAACATAAAAGTTGAAAAAGATAGTAACAAAAACAAAAAAAATATTAAAGGCAGAGAGAAAAAAAATAAAAAAAAACCCGATTTGACAAAACTTACCGTGCAGATAACACTGAAATTTGAGTGAAAAAATTTTTTGGAAGACAGTTTAGCAAAAAAAAAAAATATATATATATATATTTTCAACTCTCTCTTTTCAGAATATTACGGACGAGTTAGCTGCCTGTTAGTTTGTCTAGAGCGCTGGACAAATTTGAATGGAAAGACAGGCCATGTACGAATATTAAAGATTTCAGAGGGGTAGATAGGGGTCAATTGCCCGGTATCCAACGAGCAACTGCCCCTAAGTTAATAGAACGGTATCGCTAAGAATATAAATAAATAAAACCTCATCGCTCTATGTAACCCCCTGCCCTATAGTGGCAGTGGAATGCCTTGCTTGGGGTGATATGACAAAAAAAAAAAAATAGGTCAACTGTTAAGAAAGTTGGATCACTGTGTCGAACTAAACACTTTTTTCTCCAGAATCTATTTTGCATATCTATAAATCTATCAATTGCCAATGCTTAGAATATTGCTATCACATGTGATTAAATGTTTCTACTATAGATATCAGTCAGTTAAGTACCATACGTGATGCACGCTTGGGTGATCATGTCTCGAAAGAGACATGACTGACTGGGCAGATGATTATCCCACAGTAGAACTCAATCTGTCCTGTTATTTAACCCATAATTGGAGGGAAGAAATGGATTAATACCTTACCCAAGGGTATTTGCGCAAGAGTGAATGCAAGGAATTCAACTGGAATTCGAACTCGGCTTCCCGATTTCTCGTTGTAAGGCTTGGATGTTTTCACTAGACTCCACGTAATGTATGGGTGTTTTCCATATTTTAATTTCAGTTTTCAGTCGTGTTTAGCCAATTTTGTACAATTTTTTAAGTTTTCGATTTTAAATGGAGACCTGTGATTGAACCATCTCTCTCTCTCTCTCTCTCTCTCTCTCTCCCTCTCTCTCTCTCTGTCTTTCTCTGTATATATATATATATATATATATATATAATTCTGTTTTTGGATTGGAATCTCTCTTTTATACATGTTTCATTAAATGCGACTAGCAAGGTACTGTGGTTATATTTTTTGTTTAATTTGTTTGTGTTCTTATAAGCTTCTTCTTTCATAGACGTAAATTATGTACAAATTGTTCGAATGTATTGTATGTCCAAAAGCTTTCGGCTATATTTTTAGAGAGTATCAAGGGTGACTTTAGTTTTGACTTTTGTATATATATATATATATATATATATATATATATATATATATAGGCGGTACAAAACCCCGGATATAATGTGTAAATAACCAGGGATAAGTTTGGTAAATAAGCCAGGAGGATCCTAGTAATATCGTTAAAATATTAAAACTGATCCAATAGAGAGTTCAATTTACAGAGCCGATATTTATTTATTTATTTATCTGTAAATTCAGATTTTATCTGAATTTACAGATAAATAAATAAATAAATAAATAAATAAATAAATGTGTGTGTGTGCACGCGGTGTGTGTGTATTTGCTTTATCCCTATTTTACAAAATATCCCTATTTTACGAAGAGGAAGACTGATGAAATGACGAAGACAATGAACCAGGAAAGTATTCATATATTCCAGAGTAAGAATATTTACTAACGAGAGTGAGCCAAGGAAATTTGTTTTTGTTTTTATTTACTGTGCATTTTTTTCATGTAATTCAAAATGGCCGAGTCAATAATTTAATGAAACCGTGTTTCTGTCTGTCATCATGTTTGACGACCATTAATCACAATGGCCAAGTGCACAACGACATAAATATAATGTATACACATCTGACTCACCATGAGAATTTCATGAAGATATACACATTCATCAATCTGTGTTAGGATGCCAAGTCGTGGATTACTCTTCGAAGGCTAGATTCAATCAAAATTGAGGTCATTCTTTTCTCAAAGAGTGCATAAGTTTGCCTGCAAGTTACTATGAATATATGTTAATGCGTGCAATAACGATGGTCTGAATTGTATTATTGTTTTCGTTTTCAAGCAAAAATCATGAGTTTTCGGTGTTCCTAGCAGGTCGAGCGTCCTTAAACTGAGATCACATTTCACAGGATATATATATATATATATATATATATATATATATATTTCACAGGATATATCCAACTACCAACTAGACGAAAATATAAAAAAATAACTCATAAACACTAATATCTCTCCGACAGACCCTAGCAAAGTAATTAAGTTTATCATATATTACGCTAAATCCACTACATCCAATTCAATCGTCCGCAACAACTCCTCCTCCACCGTTAGCGATTTGCAAAAAAAACAATGTAGTTTATAAATTCAAATGCTTCTTTCGAAAATGTATCTCTATCAAACTAAATAATATCTACATTGGCCATACTACCAACTCGCTCTCACGGAGGCTTACATTACACTTAAATGACAATTCAAACATATTCCGACATTTAAAACACCACGGTTATCAACGCACACTTCATCCAATTCAATCGTCTGCAACGACTCCTCCCCCACCGTTAGCGATTTGCAAAAAAACAAGGTAGTTTATAAATTCAAATGCTCCTTTCGAGAATGTATCTCTAACAAACTAAATAATATCTACGTTGGCCATACTACCAACTCGCTCTCACGGAGGCTTACATTACACTTAAATGACAATTCAAACACATTTAAAACACCACGGTTTTCAACGCACAGTAATCAGAAAAACGCTTGTAAAAAATACATGTATACTTAGATGAGAAAATAATAAACGAAAACTCAAAATCCTAGAAGCTATCTACATCAAACAGCTTAAACCTAGCTTAAATAAAATAAATTCGACATCTCTACTAACATACTCCAATGCCTGTAATCGACGGGAGAGGTCATAGTTACTACGCTTACCCCCTCTACCCATAGTAGTAGTAGCTCGCAGATCAATCCTCTCATGCCACTATACCCTCATGTGACCAAGAACCACACCACCTCCATTTTATCACCGTCTGCGGTCATCCGCCACATTAAAAATCGACTTGTCTCTTTGGTTTAATTTTCTTTGTTTAATTTCACTTTGTTAATAACTTAAATGTTCTGTGTTCACTATATGTTAAATGTTCATTCTTTGATAATGGCTTATGTAAGCCAAAAGCTCAGACCCGATAAAAAAATCAACAATTACTGCGATTTGTTGTCGTCTTTTAACGATAGCACTATCAAGCTTATCAGATTATACGAAAGGATCCTACACAAAATAGACAAAACTTGTCTATATTATTCAACGAAACCTGTATTAATGAAAAAATGCAGCCAAAACACACACACACACACAATATATATATATATATATATATATTCGTCATCCATATACATACCAGCTCATGTGTGGCTAGACCTCGAAACTTTGGTGTCAGTTGGAGTCGCTAACCGCTAAGCCATAGGCACATGGAATCACAGAAGGGAAATTTTAGAGTCTTATATAAGCGGCGTATACACTCACCGAAAGAACTCAGTTCACTGCTCGACCGATTTGATGTCAGTCGGAGTCACTAACCCCTAAGCCATAGACATATATTAGTCATCCACATACAAGCCTGTTTCGCTGTAGCACAGTACATCAGTGTGGCTAGACATCCACTTGCTTCCAACCGGGATCGAAACTCGACAGATTTGGTGTCAGTCAGAGTCAGCCTACTCCCTAAGCTATGGAATGAGAGAGGAGGAACTTTTAGCGGGTTATATATATGCGCCACCACCGGGAGAACTCAATTCAATCCTGAAGAGTAATGCATAAATCGCAGAAGTGGTACCTGCTTTAAAATTTTTCTCATCTAGAGAGCTCAACCGTAATGAGTGCATAATTTATTAGTCATCTACATACAAGCCTGTTTCACTGTATTACAGCTCATCATTGTAGCTAGACATCCCCTTGCTTCCCACCAGGATCGAATAATTTCTTTGTTTGAACATTATTTCTAGTAGATACTCGTATTTGAGTAGTTATTCTGTTTTAATAATTATATATATATATATATTTTCTTAAAATTTCTCAAAAATATTCAGGCCGGTATATATATATATATATATATATATATATATATACCGGCCTGAATATTTTTGAGAAATTTTAAGAAAATGTGTGTCATTTGGCAGGATTCGAACCTGCGAGACCTAACAACATAGGGGAAGCCATCAATTGATTTAATGTCATGACAGTTCGACTACGAATGATTTTAAACTTGACCATCCAGAATTAAGCCTTATAAACAATTTTTTTAAAATCTCGTAAATACTCATTTTTGCTCTGAAAGTGTATCTAAACAAATATAAACAGATAATGTGACAAAAAGTTCCGGAGACTAAAGAAATAGAATAACGACCGAAATATTTAATTTATTTCTTTAAACATTATTTTAAACAGATAATCATATTTGAGTACATATGTTGTTTTAATTAAACACTGTATTTATACATATAACTGTGCTGGTCTGATTTTTTTTAGAAATTTTGTTCGGAAAATGTGTGTCATTCGGTAGGATTCGAACCTGCGACCTTTAAGAACAACAAATAAATTAAATGTATAGGCTTTTATTCAATTTTCTTATCGCCGGAACTTTTATATATATATATATATATATATATATATATATATATAAATATTTTATTTTATATTTTATATTATATATAATATATATATATGTATATGTATATATGTATATATATATTGTCGGTACCCCCACGCATTTGCCGAAAAAACAGTATAGAATGAGGTTAAAAGGACTCAAACTTAATAAAAACAAAGTTTTATCATCGAAATGTTTATTAAGAGGAAAGATCTAATTTTGTTGTCATTATTTTAAAAAGAATTTTTTTCATCCTTTCTAACACGTTTGAAATTTTAGTCGAAATTTCTTTTTTTTTTGTTTTCCGTCAGCGATTCACGTCATGTTTACGTAATGTGACTATTAAGGAAAACGTAATGTTTTTTGGTGTTGAAAAACATTAATTTGAAAATTCTTGCAAAACTCGAGTCATTTTCTGATTTTAATGAAACTTTCAGGACTTATTTACAAATAAATGAAATTATTTATGCAATTATAATTTTTAGAAAATCCTGGTAAAACTATTTTTTACATCTTTTACCTCCTGACATTCCAATTAGTTGCATATAACTTCTACAAATACATTATTTATACCATTTTTACTAGTTAAATAGGGGACTCATTGGGGAATGTAAATCATTTAATTTTTTTTTGATCATGAAACAATTTTTCTGAAAATCTGCTCCGAATAGTAAAATCAAAAATACATTGAAACTACACTATTTTTAATGTAGATAATCATTTAATTGATTTTATAAATAATATAATTTTAGGATTTTATATTCTAAAGAAGAAAAAAAAATTCGATAAAGAATGAATTTTATAAGAATTGTTTCAATTTTTCTTTGCTAATTACAGTTGCAAGCATCTTTTAAATTTCTTCAAGTTACTCAGTGACTTCGGCTATTAATTTATTATAAAAAGACTTTATTTACTAATCGAAAATTCAAAAGCGTAATACAAATCATTTAGAATTAAAATTTTAAAAATAATTTCTAACTTTTTTATTTATGTTAAACTGCACATTTTCTTTTACTATGGAAACTTATAAGAGACATTAAAAGATCATATGTTTCAAGGGTTGTTCCTCTTACGAGATGTTAATTTGGGTGATGTCAATTTTTTGTCATCATACTTCCAGATTGATTGACAACTGGTGCTGTAATCGCCTACTTGAAAGGTCAACGGGTCAGATCTTTGTGATTAAGAAATGCTTTTATTCTAAAATTCATGCCATAAACAAGTAATATTGGTTTCAAATCAGATTAATTTAACTTTAAATTTGCTAATTTTCCAAAAATAACAAGTGAGAGATGTATACTTTATTTTGGCAAGATTTTTAATACAGGGAATTTTATTTACAAATGTGTCAATCGATCAAAAAATGGCAGGAAAATTGAAATTTTAAAAAATCTCAAAATTTTAGATTCCAATGAATATAATTTCTGTTTGGAATACACCCAAGTATTTTGCTTAGTAGAAATAGTAAATGTAATCATTTAGCTTTCAATTAAGCTTAAATTAAAGTTTAAAATGGGTTTCTAACCCTGATTGTCAACCAGTCTAAAAGAAGATCATTGATTTTAAATGTCAGCTACCTTAAATTTTAAAAACAACGGTTAGATACGCAGTGCAGATATCGCCAGTCAGTTAAGTGCCATGCGTGATACACACTTAGGCGATCATGTCTCGAAAGAAACATGACTGACTGGGAAGAAGTTTTTCCCGCAGTAGGTTGCCATTATTACTTTCTGTGGCAGAATAGTTGACAACCAAGGCTGTAAAACACAATCTGTTCTGCAATTTAATCCATAGCTGGAGGCAAAAAGACGGATTAATGCCTTTCCCAAGGATATTTGTGTGTAAGTGAATGCAACGAATTTAACTGGAATTCGAACTCGGTTCTCAGATTTCTTCGTTACTTGCCGATATATACTGCACCTCAACGCAACGCAGCTATTACGTATGTAAATTAAAAACAGTCATGAATTATCCCACTAGAGGGCGGTTATCAAGAATTTTCTTGAAAGCAATGGCCACTGGGTACAAGGATAGTGTTATTTTATCATTTAAACTTCTTTTTTTAGCTGAAAGGGTTTGAGTATTGTTGCATGGTATAGTAAGCTCCTGTGGTATGGAATGTATGGAATGTGTGTATGATTCATGTTCGAAGCTATTTCTTTGTTCCGAATTCCTATGATTGAATTCGAAGGTCAAAATATTGGGTTAAAAAGGCAATAAACGTAAAGTTGAAAATGCTTATCAAAAATTCTGTTGAATCGGTCAACTGGGGTATCGAAAACCTATCAAGACAATAATTCTGTGATATTTAAACCCTATGCAGCAGGCAAGAAGAGTGCTGATAGTAAAAATTCCTTGAAATTTATGGAAAGAAACAAAAGTAAAATTTGTTACGTTATTGCTTGTCGCCTCTGATTGGGAAGCACTTTGGCGGGAAAAATAATTCTTTCTTTTTTTTTTTTTAGCTTTTTTGTTAATTTGTTTAGTATCTATTTTTTTCCATCGCTTCTTTTCGATTTTCGATTTTTTGTCTTTAGCAACACTGTTCACAATTTGACAAAATAGAATTTCATTTTTTTTTCGGTCAAAGATAAAAAACTAAAAGAGACAAACGAAAAACGGCGAAGTACTTAATAACCTCAGTTGCTGTTTTCCCCTTCCCACTCCGCACATTCTCACAGATACAGATTTTATCATGGACTCCTCCAAATGCGACATGTAAACATTTCATCAATCAGAAGACACTTTTCCTGACATAATTAACATGTTGCTCGCTACAAAGATAAAAAAAGAAAAAAGAAAAATAACGCTTGAGAATTTCTTTGGAATTCGTTGTGGACAATTAGAAGCATTTTTGTGTTTTATATACAGAGTGTATCAAAAATACTTTTAAAATCTTTGGAGAGGGTATCTCACACGAAAACAAAGCCAAAATCCCATGTAAATATACGTCGACAAATCCTTCATTCAGCATGGTCTAATCATTTTTTAGTTGAAATGGTAATATTTAACCGTAAATTCTATGCTAATAGTGTCTTCTATCGCACTTCTCATGAGTGGAACTCACTTGAGGCTTATCAGTCCAGTTCTATCTGTGAAACTTTAAATGCAATGTCAATCGTCTTCTAATGTCTTATTAATGTGTGTTCTTTTAATTGTTCTCTGTTAATGACCTTTTTTCTTTTCCCTAAAATTAATAAAACTCTTCTGTTTTAGTAGTTTTATTACTTCCATTGGGATTAAATTATATAAACGCGAAGTGCATTGTAGTGCAGTGGATATCGGCTCGGAACGACAAATCGGGGAGCCGAGTTCGAATTCCAGCTGAATTGCATTTACTTACGCGCAACTGCCCTTGGGAAAGGTATTACCCCGTCTCTTCCCTCCAGCTATGGGTTAAATATCAGGACAAATTAGATTCTATAGCCTTGGCTGCCAACCAGTCTCCTGCAGAAAGCAATGGCAATCTATTGCGGCATAATCTTCTGCCCAGTCACTCATGTCTCTTTCGAGACCTGGTGGCCCAAAGCATGTATTACGTATGACACTTAATTGTCTGAAAGCAAAGCCAGTATTTAGCAATTTTTAACGATAGTTAACAGCATATGAAACTTATTCAGGTTATGTTAAAAAGTGCTTAAAGTATAAAAATGATTTTAAAAAAATGAAAATCTTTGTCAACACGAAGCTTTTCTTAAACCACGCACTTTTCTAAGTCCGTCAAGTGCCATACGTGATACATGCTTTGTGCAATCATGTTTGAAAAGAGACATGATTGACTGGGCAGAAGATTATCCAGCAGTAGGTTGCCATTAGCTTTCTGCAGTAGACTGGTTGCCAGCCAAGGCTATAGAAACCAATCTGTCCTGTTATCTAACCCATAACTGGAAGGATGAGACGGATTAATACCTTTTCCAAGAGTACTGGTGAGTAAGTGAAAGCAAAGAATTCAACTGGAATTCGAACTCAGCTCCCCGATTTGTCGTTCCGAGTCGATATCCACTGCACCACAACGTACATCCACTTCTTTAATTCTGTTATTATTGTAATAATATTATTTTTACAAGTAATTCTCATTGACAAGTAGGCACAAAAATATACTCTCTGCTCTTAAATTATTTTGATGATTAATTCATCTACTAAGATTTTTCTATTTTATGTTTAAATTTTAGTTTAAATTAAATTATAACATTACTGTAAGAAAGACTGTATGTGTTATTAGTAAGGAAAATGCTGCATATTTTATTACTTGTTGAATCATGTGACGGACGGACACAGTTCTTATTATAATATAGACTAGCAGTATATCCCGGCGTTGCTCGGGTGTAATTTAAAGCTTTAAAACTAATCCATGGTCCTGGAGCTCAGACTTTTTGGAGGTTGGCACGATTAAACTCAATTAAATTTACACCACTACTAACCACGGGTATATCATACCCGATCTTGAAAATATCAAAAAAATATTAAATATGAATCTTTATTTGGAATATTTTACATACAGATACTTCAAACTTTGTACTCTTAGTCAAAATAATCAGATACTGAAAATTTAATGAAATTGTAATTAAAATTGCGTTATTTGCTCTGGGTATTATATACCCATGGTTAGTGTTCTTGGGTTAAAAAGTAAGTTTATAGTAAATAGCTCTGTCTTGGCATATTGACTAATTTACATTTGTCAATTGTGTACATTGGAGGATTGTTTATCAACATGTATTTAATTGAGAAGTGTTCCATTGAGCAAGATATTGATATCGTGAGAAGGCAGATAAGATTGTTACGTACGGCTTCGTGAATGTTAATAGAAGCGAGGTTGACTGTATCAGATTGCGTTTACACACGGAAGGTAGCCATAGTGATCATAAATCACTTGTTTACACAAATGTATTGTTCCCTTTACATTCGATCGGAGCATGCTCAAGTTCATTGTAGCAGTATGTGTGCCCTTTGACAAAAACTGAGGTGGCAAAATTTCTGCATAAATACCAGTGAACATATATATGTGATTATGAACTACTGAAACGTTAAGAAAAAAAAAGCAAAACAAAAGAGATAGCGAGGATTGAACTCGCTATTCAGTTGTAATTGTTAAAAAAATACAAAAAAAAATAAACTTGTTAACCATGACACCTCACAGAAGTTCACAAGCGTAGCCTGGATGTAGCACAGGGCCAAAAGTATGGATCGCTCGGTGAGGATCCAACTCATTATTCAGTCGTAAATCTTGCTCACTCTTACACCACGTCGAAGTGCCTTTAAATATTTTGTAAGCGTAGCTGAGACGTATCACAGGGCCGAAAGTATCTAAACTTATTTATAAATGAAACTTTGTGTGTGTGTGTGTGTGTCTGTGTGTGTGTGTATCCGTTACTTATAGACTCCAAAACGGCTGAACCGATTTTCTTGAACATTTACACAGTTGTACTATAAAAATCTGCGAGTGTTCTTAGCTAGGTTTTGTGTCGAAGTACCCCCGATAAATATCAAAAATCGATAATCGAAAAAATCGGGTTATAGTAGGAGTGGTCCGATTTTAATCATATTTGATACACTCATAGACAAAGACATGTAGAAGCACATTTCTATTGCTTCAAGTCTCTTCGACATCTGTGTTTATTTATTATCCAGCATTCACTGCCATATAAAAGGACTGATATTAGATAACAGTTCAGAACTCTTTTTTTTTTTTGTAGAAGCACATTTCTATTGCTTCAAGTCTCTTCTTCATCTGTGAGGAGATTGTCCAGCATTCACTGCCATATAAGAGGTCTGATATTACATAACAATTCAGGACTCTTCTTTGGAGAAGCACATTTCTTTTGCCTTGGGTATCTTCTTCATCTGTGAAGAGACTGTCCAGCATTCTCTGTGATATAGGAGGACTGGTATTACAAAAAAATTCAGGATACTTTTCTTTGTAGAAACATTTCTGTTGCTTCAAGTCTCTTCTTCATTTATGAGGAGATTGTCCAGCATTCAATGCC
This sequence comes from Ascarosepion bandense, assembly GCA_037127315.1. Taxonomy (NCBI): domain Eukaryota; kingdom Metazoa; phylum Mollusca; class Cephalopoda; order Sepiida; family Sepiidae; genus Ascarosepion; species Ascarosepion bandense. The sequence continues at coordinate 5,306,900 of JBBBDQ010000151.1, forward strand.
ATATAGAAAGTCTGGTATTACATAACAATTCAGGACTCTTTTTTGTAGAAGCACATTTCTATTGCTTCAAGTATCTTCTTCATTTGTGTAGAGATTGTCCAGCATTCATTGCAATATAGGAGGACTGATATTGAGTGATAATTTCGTTCCCTTTTTTTAGTTTCTAATGAAATTTGTTTCTTTTCACTTACCTTAACTTTTGGAATCCATCTTATAAATAGCTAAGAGTTGAGCAGACAGACAAAACTTTTAATGACAGGCTGAAATCACAGACACAAGAGGAGTCTATTGAGAGGACACAAGATGAGTCTTGCAAAGAAGCTTAGGCGATCCAAGTTGGATGGTGGTTTCAGGTTTTAATGCTTGGGCAGTTGGTGTTATGAGGCACATTGCAGGTATTGTTTAATGTATTGAAAAAAGAACTACCAAATTTGGACCGAAGATCAATAAAAGTGAGTTTCAACCATTTCGCTATCCCGATACTCCTTCGGATTTCCGAGTCACATTTTCCGTCCTCTGTTGAAGCATTTCCCAGATATTCAAATCGTTGTACTTGTTTGATTTTGGTATCGCCGATTTGTAATTTGCATAGTTGGCTGTTCCTTTTGCTGACAACCATACAATTGATATTTACTCCGTTTTTCTCCCGTTATTTTATGTATTTTACTCAGTTTTATGTGGTTCTTCAAAAGAATGATGGGGATGCAATTTTTTTTTTTAATCATTTCACCCCGAGCAAGGCGGAAATGCCACTGATGTGCAGGGGGCTACATAAATGTAAAAATATTAATGAGAAAAGAGTGCGGAGTACAAACTAGAAAGGAACAATAGAAAGCTGAGAAAGCAGGTGCGATGACAGATACACAGGTGGAGAGAAAGGGAAGGATATACGGGGGTGGGGAGAGAGCTAGAGTCCAGTGATTAATAGATGAGTATTGACTTTGCATTTAAATTTCTGGAGGTTGTAGCCGTCAGGAAAGCAAGAATACGGGAGCGAGTTCCACTGGCGGGAAGTGCGAGAGAAGAAGCTGCAGGAGTAGAATTGTCGTCTGCATTTGGCTAACCTGACTGTGAATGGATGGGACCCAGTTGCCAGTCTGGTTGCACGAGTAATCACCTGTTGAGGAGGCCAGTGACTTATGTTCGTCTGAGCAGAAGCCATGAAAGTATTTATAGAACAGACAAAGGTAGGCCACATTTCGACGATGGGGAAGTGGCTGCAGTCAAGCCGCCAGATCAGTACCTATCACATTACAGACTCTCCTTTGGAGCCTGTCAAGAACACTGAGGAGAACGGCAGGGGCACCTGACCATGACCGAATACGTGAGCCACGGCATTCTAGAGAAATTGAGAACAAAACGAACACCTCAGAAAGCAGGTTAACATTTGCAGGGCATATAATGAGGAAAGAGGGTTTTGAAACTCACGGGACGGAATTCAGGCTAAGTGGGGGGGCGGAGGAAAACAACGCATAACCTACATAGCGTCGTCGAATAAATAGTGAGGGAAAGAAAAGTTTTAACAAAGATTTAGAAAAAAATGGAAATAAAAAGAAAACTCATTCTCAACACCAGGAAGAGACAGGCCACATAATGAGAAAAGAAAGCTTGGAAAATTTGATACTCACAGGACAGATTGAAGGCAAAAGGAACAGAAACAAGAGAAATCTGGTTCTACAGAAGGATGCTGGGGAAACGATGGAGCGAACACTTGAACAACGACAAAGTCTTTGACAAAATAGAAGCTAAAAGAAAACTTATACTTAACACCAAGAAGAGACATGCCACGAATAAAGGAAAGAGGGCTTGGAAAATCTGATACTCACAGGACAGATTAAAGGATAAAGTGATAAGGGGAAACAGAGTTTGACATAATTAGTGAGCTTGAGTAAAAAGATAGCGGAGCAGGGCTTAGGCGAAAATAACAAAAAGACAAATTAATAGGAGCGACAAAGGAAAGGAAGTTGTGGAGAGCCATGATCATCGACGTCTTAAAGGCAAACAGCGAGTTATTCCTATTAGTCTGAACTTCTCCGCACATTGTTCAATACATGAACATATTTACCTATGATCCCTTACGTTGTGGTGTAATAGATATCGGCTCGGAACGAGAAATCGGGGAGCCGAGTTCAAATTCCAGTTGAATTCCTTGCATTCACTTACGCGCAAATACCCTTGGGAAAGGTATTAGTCCGTCTCTTCCCTCCTGTTAAATAACAGGACAGATTGGGTTCTATAGCCTTGGCTGGCAACCAGTCTACCGCAGAAAGTAATCGTGACCTACTGCAGGATAATCTTTTGCCCAGTCAGTCATGAATCTTTCGGGACATGATCGCCTAAGCGTGTATCACGTATGGCACTTAACTGACTGACAAAGAGGCTTTTTTGGCACATTCGTTTCCTCATGGGCGAAAATTGAATTACCCCCATCCACTAATATTCATTCATTCTTTGACTACTGCACATTTACATGTTCAAATATGACTTTAAGTGCAGCCAGAACCGCGTACACTCATTTACACACACACACACACACACACACACACACACACACACACACACGTGCGCGCGCGTGTGTGTGACTAATGCATTTGCATTTCGGTGCAGTCACCTGTCAAAATACAAACACACCTGTTTGCACCCGCGCCAACCCCCATTGCGTGAAGGTAATTTTCTTCCTCGTGAATATATTTATATATTTGCATACAGTTAGAAGGACACATCATTTTTTTTCCGGGGGTGGGAAGGGGTCCCGACGAATCTCCCTCTTCCTCGCCCTTCTGCTCGCATCACAATTCGGCATCATCTTCGACATGAATGCAAATTGATCGATTTATAAATGCACATTATGCGCTCATACACCCACCCACACAATTCGAACCACGCCCACTCCACTCGTCCCAACTTATGCCAGCTTCACACACGCCTTTTCTGTGCCCACGTTAATATATATCTATGCGCACATGAATGCACATAGACGAAAATCCAATGATGTATGTATACATTCTTTTCAAATATATATATATATATATATATATATATATATATATATATAATATTTGCGGGCTTATATAAAATATATATACAGGCTTGCGATAGGTGAACTGTCGTCTAAATTAACCAAAATAAAAATAACACTGACATTTCATTTTACCAGATATATCTACAAAATTTGTATTTATTTCTGAGATGAGTAATTTTCAATAATCTTGGAATTATTTTGAACTTTTGATCTCATCTTGGTTGATATATGTGTTATAATAGACACAACGTTTCGACCAAGTACTCTCTAGTCATCATCAGGTGTCCATAGTTTCGAAAGTTCGAAATAATTCCAAGATTATACCTGCAAAGATTACACAAAAATACCTTGAAATACTAAAGAGTACATTTATTCAATTAATTTGCTATTGGCTCCAACCACGTCCTCCAGACGACTTCGGAATCTCCTGCAAATTTTCTGAATCATCTTTTTGTTTAAGCTGGAGAATGCCACCATAAACCTTGCTTTCAGTTCAGCATTTGTGTTACCAGATATTTTGTTGGTTTCTTTCTCGACTGCGCCCTACAAATATTAATCAATGGGGTTACATTTTGGGTCGTTACGTGGACAGATATAAGAGAAAAGGAAAGAAGGCTTGGAAAATCTGATACTCACAGGACAGATTAAAGGATAAAGTGATAAGGGGAAACAGAGTTTGACATAATTAGTGAGCTTGAGTAAAAAGTTAGCGGAGCAGGGCTTAGGCGAAAATAACAAAAAGACAAATTAATAGGAGCGACAAAGGAAAGGAAGTTGTGGAGAGCCATGATCATCGACGCCTTAAAGGCAAACAGCGTATAGAAGAAGAAAATAGTTAGAAGGAAATTGTCTGTTTCTTCTGCTTGTGTGGCATGGTGCAGAGTCCTGTTACCAGACATAGGATGTTCTAGTAGCCACCTTCTCCACCCAAGGCAGCACTACCCTATTACGCGCAAGTTAATGTAACGAACGCAACTGGAATTGAATCTTGGCTATCTAATTAACAATTCCGAGCCATTATCTATGACACCACCCGCACATCCAAGCTTGACGCACGTTATATTCACCCATTTATTAGTGACTACGCGCAACGTTACTTAACGATTTCCAATCGTACAGGAACCAGTGTTTTCACATGTCATCTAATGCGTGATAGTGAAACAAAGAAATCTTCAATGAAATTTTGTTTTAAATTAAATTTAATTAAATTTATCCAAAAATAATGAATAATTTAATTATTCATTATATTTGGATAATCATTCTTGAAGATGGTAGTTAGATGTATATCTATGCACTGTTTTGGGTTCTTCTTCTTTATATACTGTTATATCTCAGAATATAGACGATCATGGCTCTCCACAGTTTCCTTTCCTTTTGTCTTTTTGTTATTACTCCTAAAACCTGTTCCGCTATCCATTTATTCAAGCTCGCTAAGTATGTTATGCGTCATTTTTTCTATCTCTTTTGTCTTTAATTTGTTTTTGAGTATCAGATTTTCCAAGACTTCTTTCCTCGTTACGTAGCCTGTCTCTTACTGGTCTTAAATATAAGTTTACTTTAGGTTATATTTTCTCTAAAACATTTTCGTTGCTCACATATTCGGTCTGTGGTATCCTCATTATTTTTTCTGTGGAGCCACATAATTCGTGCGTCTGTCCCTCTTGTTTTCAATCTGTCGTTTAAGTATCAAATTTTCTAATCCATCTTTTCTCGTTATATTCCCTAGAAATTTCAGCTGTGTTTTTGTGGTGTTAAGTATAAATTTACCTATTTGTTTCTATTTTCCTTCACTTTCTCACCTACGGGATGTAGCTTCCCTCTGTCTATTTTATAAATATTATCATGGCTTCTGCTATGACGAACTTAAGTCAATGGTGCCCCTGCCACACTCGTGCAACCAGACTGGCAACTGTATCCCACCCATTCACAGTTAAATCAATCAAATGCAGACGACAATTCTACTCCAGTAGCTTCTTACCTCGCACTTCCCGCCTGTGGAACTCTCTTCCATATTCTTGCTTTCCTGACGGCTACATTCTCCAGGAATTTAAATGCAATGTCAATACCCATCTCTTATCCACTTGTATATCTTTTCCTTTCTCTCTACCTTTGCAACTGTCATCATACCTGTATTCCCATCTTTCTCTTGCTCTTTTCTCTGACACCCCCTGTAACTGGTTCATCTTTCTCTTTACTCTCTTCCTATCTAATCTTTTACTCTTATGTAGCCTACTGCGCATCAGTGGCGTTACCGCCTTGCTTGGGGTGAAACGATTAAAAGAAAAAAACAAAAACACTTTCTTCACATATTCGGTCAATGTTATCCTTAGAATCTTTCTGCAGAACTACATTTCTGTAGTTTTAAGTCTGTTCTTCGTCTTTGAGAAATTTTGCAAGGATTCACTGCTTGGCCTGAAAATGGTGGGCGTCATTGAAAAGGCGAAAATGGATGTTATTTTTGTGAGAAATTAAGTAGAACCCTGAAGAATTGACAAGATGGAAGCCATCAAAATGGAAAAATGCAGACACGAGAGAAAATAAATGAAAAAGCCATTGAGTTTTTTTTTTTCCCCAACATTTTTTTTTAACTTATTTTAGTAATTGGCGTTATGTGCGTTCAGGGATTTATAGGTTTCCATTGAAATAAATCATGCACGCTTTAAAATGACGAAATATTAACTTGTTCAACTTTATTTCAAATTTCAATCTGTTTTTGCATTTAATATCTGAAAGTTGAGTAAGTTAATTCTTCGCCAATTTGATGAGTGTATTTCAATCGCTTGCTTTAAAATCAAAATGAAATACAAATTAAAAACAAAAAAAGAAAGATGTCGTAAAAAGATACTTTCAATGAATACCAACCCCGTTTCAAATATGTCAGTATGCATATCTAAACTTATTTATAAATGGAACTTTGTGTGTGTGTGTGTGTATGTCCGTTACCTATAGACTCCGAAACGGCTGAATCGATTTTCTTGAAAATGTACACAGTGTTGCTATAAGCGTCTGCGAGTGTTCTTAGCTAGGTTTTGTGTCGATGTACCCCCGATAAATATCGAAAATCGATAATCGAAAAAATCGGGTTATAGAAGCAGTGGTCCGATTTTAATCAAATTTGATACACTCATAGACAAAGACATAAGAAACGATATTCAGAAGTTTCAAGGTAGCAGTTCTTACAATCGTGCTGAAAATCGATAATATATATATATATATATATATATATATATATATATATATAAAGCAAAGATGTTTGTGTCTGTGTTTGTTTAGCTGCCTGTATGTCTATATTTTTTGAGCCCTTTTATTTTAGTTTTGCTTCGGGTTTGACTCTAATAGGTATAATTGTAGTTCTTAGTCTCAGCCATGATGCCATTTACTCAGAGGACTTATTTAGCCTTCAAAATTCAGATTACGATGAAAGAATTTATTTGATACCGATATCAGGAAATCAAAATTTGACTTACATCCATTCATTTTTCTTTCAGTCTAAGGTTTCGCTTTAACTGGAAACAACTATTGCTTTTTAGTCTTTCGTGCCAACATCCAAAGAGTCTGAGCTCCAGGACCATGGATTAGTTTTTAAAGTTTTCATTACACCCGAGCAACGCCGGGTTATACTGCTAGTATATATATATATATTAGGTGCGATTGGTAAATTATCGCAATTATTTTTATTTCAAATATTCTTTAGGCTGAGTCTGAGCTCCAGGACCATGGATTAGTTTAAAAGCTTTCATTACACCTGAGCAACGCCGGGTTATACTGCTAGTTGATTTCGATAAACACACACTTCGTCGTGATGCAATGGGTAGCCGTCTCATTTCAACAGATCAGTTACAATTGTGTTGTGAGTTCTGTGCCTCACTGGGTGCCCTCAACCTAACAAATATTTCTTCTTCCCTGTATTTCACCAGAACCACACATGGTATATCGGCTTCAGTCGCTCTCCTATCCTCGTAATGTAGTTTCCCAACAGTTTTTCTATAAAAATTCTCGTGGTAATTGTTCGGACCAACTTCCCGCTATGGTAATTAGAGCTTATGAATTGAAGCGCATTGCTTGATTGGCAACATGGTTTCATCAGTTCATATTTGAATTGTCTTGATGCAACCGTAAGTTCTGCGCTAACAGTTTCTTCTCTCAAACTTCTTGCTTAGCAAATAGCTTTGAGCACTTCAAACTGGCGCAATAGGTATCAAGCTCTTTTTTCCCGATCAATTACGACTGAGTAGTGATTTTCATCCTAACTGGGTGCCCCACACTTTCGGCTTTGTGCCACATTTAAACTACCCTTAGTAAACGAGTTTGAACACTTCGAAGTGGTTCAATTTCTTTCCCGGTCAATTACGACTGAGTAGTGATTTTCATCCTAACTGGGTGCCCCACACTTTCGGCTTTGTGCCACATTTAAGCTACCCTTAGTAAACGAGTTTGAACACTTCGAAGTGGTTCAATTTCTTTCCCGGTCAATTACGACTGAGTAGTGATTTTCATCCTAACTGGGTGCCCCACACTTTCGGCTTTGTGCCACATTTAAACTACCCTTAGTAAACGAGTTTGAACACTTCGAAGTGGTTCAATTTCTTTCCCGGTCAATTACGACTGAGTAGTGATTTTCATCCTAACTGGGTGCCCCACACTTTCGGCTTTGTGCCACATTTAAACTACCCTTAGTAAACGAGTTTGAACACTTCGAAGTGGTTCAATTTCTTTCCCGGTCAATTACGACTGAGTAGTGATTTTCATCCTAACTGGGTGCCCCACACTTTCGGCTTTGTGCCACATTTAAGCTACCCTTAGTAAACGAGTTTGAACACTTCGAAGTGGTTCAATTTCTTTCCCGGTCAATTACGACTGAGTAGTGATTTTCATCCTAACTGGGTGCCCCACACTTTCGGCTTTGTGCCACATTTAAACTACCCTTAGTAAACGAGTTTGAACACTTCGAAGTGGTTCAATTTCTTTCCCGGTCAATTACGACTGAGTAGTGATTTTCATCCTAACTGGGTGCCCCACACTTTCGGCTTTGTGCCACATTTAAGCTACCCTTAGTAAACGAGTTTGAACACTTCAAAGTGGTTCAATTTCTTTCCCGGTCAATTACGACCTTGTGCCACATCTAAGTTACGCTTAATAAATCGCCATAATTTTTCGATAATTCATCTGGCTCATTTTTCCTTCCTTGTTAGAACCTCCACACCCCGTAACCTAATTAAATACTTCTTCTTCCACGTCGCGTGTTCTTTCAAAATGTCGGCGATGTTCCTGTTATTTTTAGCTTGTCTTTTTGTGGTCACATCTACTTTATGTTCTACCAATAATTTAATTTTACTGTTAGAATGGCTAGATGTAAACCGTAATTTCTATGTTAACATGCTCTTCTCTGGTACTTCTCACTTGAGAAACTCTTTTCCGGCATCTTACTTTCTAGTCAGCATTGACCTTCAGAAATATAGATTTAACGTCAACCGCTGTCTTCTCTCTTTTTGATACCTGTTCTTTTATTGCCCTGGTGTTTCTTTCTTATGTTTTCTCACACTCAGTAACCCCTTGCGTCTTAGTGGCTTTATTGCCTTGCTTGGGATGATATCATTAAAAAAACAACATAACCCCTGTAGATTTCCTCTGTTTTTCTAACCTTCAATAAAAAACCGTGTGTGTTAAATTTTCTAAATCCTCTTTCCTCATTGTGCCTTAAAATTTTCTTTTATTGCCCTGGTGTTTCTTTCTCATATTTTCTCACATTCAGTAACTCCTTGCGTCTTAGTGGCTTTATTGTCTTGCTTGGGGTGATATTATTAAAAAAAACAGCATAACCCCTGTAGATTTCCTCTGTTTTTCTAACCTTCTATAAAAATCCCGTGTGTGTTAAATTCTCCAAATCCTCTTTCCTCATTGTGCCTTAAAATATTCAATTGTCTCTTTCTGATTCTAAATAGCCTTTTTATGTCTACCTTTTGTATCTAATTTCCCTAAAACTTCGTCTTTACTGACATGTTCAGTTAATGGCATTATCGACATCTGTAGAATCGCTTCTTCATCCGTAAGGAGAATGTACAGTATTCAATCACACAAAAGGAAACGATATTACCTAATAGTTCTACCTTCTTTTCGGAGTTTTTTGAACAAAACTTTTCTGTTTTTTAATGTTGTGCTTAGCTTTTTGAAGACTACTTCCGCTATCCCAATGCCCCTGTGGATATCGATGTTGCATTTTCCGTTCCCTGTTAAAACTCTTACGAAATATTTTTAGGCATCAGATTTTAATTGGTGCATGTTTCATTAAAACAACAAGAAATTAGGACTATTTATTCAGATATTTAAAAAGCTTGTTTTGCTCCCGTAGTTTTTCATATATAATGCCAAACGAAAAGCACAACAAAACAACAAAAGTACATCAACATCAACAAAACTACTAAAGTAAATTAAAATGAATGTATAAACACAAAGAGTCCCATCCATAAAAGTGAATGGTATCTGAACCACAACTGGCTTCACCAAAAGCGTTAAATTGAGTTTTCAATTCGCCGATTGGTTCAATCAGTCAGTCAGTTAAGTGCCATACATGATACACGCTTGGGCGATCATGTCTCGAAAGAGATATAACTAACTGGGCAGGATTTTCCGCAGTAGATTGCCATCATTTTCTGCGTTAGAGTGGTTGCCAACCAAGGTTGTAGAACCCAATCTGTCTTGCTATTTAACCCATAGCTGGAGGTAGAAGCGACGGAATAATGCCTTTGCGCATAAGTGAATTAAACGAATTCAACTGGAATTCGAACTCGGCTCCTCGATTTCCTGTTCCGAGCCAATATCCACTGCACCACAACGCACACCCGAAATTGATTCACCTCGCCGCAAAACCTGAAACTTAAAATGAGATAACTCAGTGATGTTTTACATAAATTGGGTATCGTTTCAAAATTACGCTCGTTAATTTGATTACTTATTCACGATAATCGATGATCATCAATAAATCAGTGAGTTGGTTTAAGAAGATTATTTAATGTCTATCGAAATCTGTTAAAAATCAATGACAACCGTAGTCAGGATCATCGAGTCAATGCAAACGATCATGTCCTTAGTTGTGTAGTATGTGCGTCACCACAGCTAGTTTTCTTTCTTATAGACCGGTTGCCAACCAAGGCTATTGAACCTAGTTTCTTTTTCTACTATTTACTCATAGCTGAGGGGGAGTTGGTTTCATAACTTCCCCAAGGGTATTAGCACGTAAGTGAATGGAATGAACTCGACTGGAAATCGATTTTTCTTCTCATCAAGCCGAGCTGCAATTTATTCCTCTACCTTGAAACTGTTAACGTCACGAAATTAATTTTTTGGTTTCGGAATAGAAGAAGGAAATATTTATATAAAAAAAGACATGAAAATGATTAAAATATAATTATTAAAATAAATAAAACGAGTATCATGACTTAATACAGAAGATTTTTTAGAATATCTAATTTATTTACAGCGACGCGTATTTTTTTTTTTTTTTTTTTTTTTTTTTTAATCATATCACCCCGAGCAAGGCAGTAACGCCACTGATGCGCAGGGGGCTACGTAAGGGTAAAAAGAATGGAAAAGAGAAAGCCGAAAACCGCATCCTAAACAGGAAACAAGGGATGAGCCTCTTCACCTGTTCAATAGATGTGGGTGGAGTGTGAACCGGGCGATAGTTTAGTCTATCTACTCCAATTGAAAAAAAATAAAATAAAATAATAAAGGAAAAGAGTGAAAAGATTGGAAAAGAGAAAACCGGAAACCGCATCCTAAACAGGAAACAAGGGATGAGCCTCTTCACCTGTTCAATAGATGTGGGTGGAGTGTGAACCGGGCGATAGTTTAGTCTATCTACTCCAATTGAAAAAAATAAAATAAAATAAAGGAAAAGAGGGAAAAGATTGGAAAAGAGAAAGAGAAAACCGGAAACCGCATCCTAAACAGTAAACAAGGGATGAGCCTCTTCACCTGTTCAATAGATGTGGGTGGAGTGTGAACCGGGCGATAGTTTAGTCTATCTACTCCAATTGAAAAAAAAAAAAATAAAGGAAAAGAGTGAAAAGATTGGAAAAGAGAAAACCGGAAACCGCATCCTAAACAGGAAACAAGGGATGAGCCTCTTCACCTGTTCAATAGATGTGGGTGGAGTGTGAACCGGGCGATAGTTTAGTCTATCTACTCCAATTGAAAAAAAAATAAAATAAAATAATAAAGGAAAAGAGTGAAAAGATTGGAAAAGAGAAAACCGGAAACCGCATCCTAAACAGGAAACAAGGGATGAGCCTCTTCACCTGTTCAATAGATGTGGGTGGAGTGTGAACCGGGCGATAGTTTAATCTATCTACTCCAATTAGTTTAATCTATCTACTCGGGAACCCCTTCCTAAACTAGAAACAAGGCGATCAACTCTACTCCTGTCCAAAAGAAGGGGGTGGAGTGTGAGACCTGGCGATAGAAGGTACTATCTACTCCAATTAAAAAAAATAAATATGTGACTGAAGTTAATGAAGTTTTAACTTAGTATAAGTCAAACCTAAATTTCATAATTAAGAACAATTTACACAAAAATTAGGCAGAAAAGATAAGAACCGAAAAAGAATAAAATAAATAAAAATACAAGTAAAAAATAAGTAAATAAATAATTCAAAAAATAATAAAAATAAGATCACACTGGCTAAACTCACCAAGTTGCAGGCTTGCTGACAGAAAAAAGTTAAGAAAATTAAAAAATTATCTCTTACCTTGTTTCTTCTATACAGTTCTGGAGAGTTCTGAGAGATTAAGTTACCTTAAGCAAGCAGTAACAGACAGTAGTGTGATGGAGGGGGGAATCACCTCCAAGCCATGTGTCCAGTTAGCAAGGGAATGACAGAGAACAATAAAAAAAAAAAAAAAAAAAACAAAAAAAAACATGGCCAGTCTTAGAATTCCTACATATAACCAAAACCCTAATATACCAAACCTAAATTTCATAATTAAGAACAATTTACACAAAAATTAGGCAGAAAAGATAAGGAACCGAAAAAGAATAAAATAAAATAAAGTAAAAATAAGTAAATAAATAATTCAAAAATAATAAAAATATGATCACACTGGTTAAACTCACCAAGTTGTGAGTTTGCTGACAGAAAAAAAGTTAAGAAAATTTCAAAAATTATCTTCATTCTGTTTCTTCTATACAGTTCTGGAGAGTTCTGGAGAGATTAAGTTACCTTAAGCAAGCAGTAAAAACAGACAGTAGTGTGAGGAGGGGGGAATCACCTCCAAGCCATGTGTCCAGTTAGCAAGGGAATGACAGAGAACAATAAAAAAAAAAAAAAAAAAAAAAAAAACATGGCCGGTCTTAGAATTCCTACATATAACCAAAAAACTCCCAATATACCAAACCAAATTTCATAATTAAGAACAATCTTTAACAAAATTAGGCAGAAAAGATAAGAACCGAAAAAGAATAAAATAAAATAAAAAAAATACAAAAAAAAATAAGTAAATAAATAATTCAAAAAATAATAAAAATAAGATCACACTGGCTAAACTCACCAAGCTGCAGGCTTGCTGACAGAAAAAAGTTAAGAAAATTTCAAAAATTATCTTCATTCTGTTTCTTCTATACAGTTCTGGAGAGTTCTGGAGAGATTGCTGCCTTAAGCAAGCAGTAACAGACAGCAGTGTGATGGAGGGGGGAATCACCTCCAAGCCATGTGTCCAGTTAGCAAGGGAAATGACAGTAGGAACAATAAAAAAAAAAAAAAAAAAACAAAAAAAAACATGGCCGGTCTTAGAATTCCTACATATAACCAAAACCCCTAATATACCAAACCTAAATTTCATAATTAAGAACAATTTACACAAAAATTAGGCAGAAAAGATAAGAACCGAAAAAGAATAAAATAAAATAAAAATACAAGTAAAAATAAGTAAATAAATAATTCAAAAAATAATAAAAATAAGATCACACTGGCTAAACTCACCAAGTTGCAGGCTTGTTGACAGAAAAAGTTAGCAAAATTTCAAAAATTATCTTCATTCTGTTTCTTCTATACAGTTCTGGAGAGTTCGAGAGATTAAGTTGCCATCTTTAAGCAAGCAGTGTAACAGACAGTAGTGTGATGGAGGGGGAATCACCTCCAAGCCATGTGTCCAGTTAGCAAGGGAATGACAGAGAACAATAAAAAAAAAAAAAAAACAAAAAAAAAACATGGCCGGCATCTTAGAATTCCTACACAAATCAAAACCGCAATATACCAAACCTAAATTTCCAATTAAGAACAATTTACACAAAAATTAGGCAGAAAAGATAAGAACCGAAAAAGAATAAAATAAAATAAAAAATACAAGTAAAAATAAGTAAATAAATAATTCAAAAAATAATAAAAAATAACATCACACTGGCTAAACTCACCAAGTTGGTGGCTTGCTGACAGAAAAAAGTTAAGAAAATTTCAAAATTATCTTCATTCTGTTTCTTCTATACAGTTCTGGAGAGTTCTGGAGAGATTGGGTTACCTTAAGCAAGAAAATAGACAGTAGGATGGAGGGGGAATCACCTCCAAGCCATGTGTCCAGTTAGCAAGGGAATGACAGAGAACAATAAAAAAACAAAAAAAAACATGGCCGGTCTTAGAATTCCTACATATAACCAAAACTGAATATACCAAACCTAAATTTCATAATTAAGAACAATTTACACAAAATTATAGAAAAAGATAAGAACCGAAAAGAATAAAATAAAATAAAGTAACACAAGTAAAAATAAGTAAATAAATAATTCAAAAATAAAAAATAAGATCACACTGGTTAAACTCACCAGGTTGCAGGCTTGCTGACAGAAAAAGTTAAGAAAATTTCAAAAATTATCTTCATTCTGTTTCTTCTATACAGTTCTGGAGAGTTCTGGAGACATTAAGTTACCTTACAAGCAGTAACAGACAGTAGTGTGATGGAGGGGGAATCACCTCCAAGCCATGTGTCCAGTTAGCATATGAATGACAGAGAACAAAAAAAAAAAAAAAAACAAAAAAAAAAACATGGCCGGTCTTAGAATTCTACATATAACCAAAACCCTAATATACCAAACCTAAATTTCATAATTAAGAACAATTTACACAAAAATTAGGCAGAAAAGATAAACCAAAAGAAATAAAATAAAATAAAAATACAAGTAAAAATAAGTAAATAAATAATTCAAAAAATAATAAAAAATAAGATCAATAATTTACACCAAAACTCACCAAGTTGCAGGCTTGCTGACAGAAAAAAGTTAAGAAAATTTCAAAAATTATCTTCATTCTGTTTCTTCTATACAGTTCTGGAGAGTTCTGGAGAGATTGGTGCCATTTTAAGCAAGCAGTAACAGACAGTAGTGTGATGGAGGGGGGAATCACCTCCAAGCCATGTGTCCAGTTAGCAAGGGAATGACAGAGAAACACTAAAAAAAAAAAAAAAAAAACAAAAAAAAAAACATGGCCGGTCTTAGAATTCCTACACAGTAACCAAAACCCTAATATACCAAACCTAAATTTCATAATTAAGAACAATTACACAAAAATTAGGCAGAAAAGATAAGAACCTAAAAAGAATAAAATAAAATAAAAAAAAATACAAGTAAAAATAAGTAAATAAATAATTCAAAATAATAAAAATAAGATCACATCATGGCTAAACTCACCAGGGTTGCAGGCTTGCTGACAGAAAAAAGTTAAGAAAATTAAAAATTATCTTCATTCTGTTTCTTCTATACAGTCTGGAGAGTTCTGGAGAGATTGCCACTTACAAGCAGTAACAGACAGTAGTGTGATGGGAGGGGGAATCACCTCTCCAAGCCATGTGTCCAGTTAGCAAGGGAATGACAGTAGAGAACAATAAAAAAACAAAAAAACATGGCCGGTCTTAGAATTTACATATAACCAAAACCCTAATATACCAAACCTAAATTTCATAATTAAGAACAATTTACACAAAAATTAGTAAGAAAAAAGATAAGAAATCAAAAAGAATAAAATAAAATAAAAAATACAAGTAAAAATAAGTAAATAAATAATTCAAAAATAATAAAATAAGATCACACTGGCTAAACTCACCAAGTTGCAGGCTTGCTGACAGAAAAAAGCAAGAAAATCCTCAAAATCATTCTCATTCTGTTTCTTCTAGTACAGTTCTGGAGAGTTCTGGAGAGGATTAAGTTACTCTTAAGCAAGCAGTAACAGACAGAAAACATGAGTGGGGGAATCACCTCCAAGCCATGTGTCCAGTTAGCAAGGGAATGACAGAGAACAATAAAAAAAAAAAAAAAACAAAAAAAAAACATGGCTGGTCTTAGAATTCCTACATATAACCAAAACCCTAATATACCAAAAACCTAAATTTCATAATTAAGAACAATTTACACAAAAAATTAGCAGAAATATAAGAACCGAAAAAGAATAAAAATAAAATAAAAAATACAAGTAAAAATAAGTAAATAAATAATTCAAAATAATAAAAAATAAGATCACACTGGCTAAACTCACCAAGCTGGGGTTGCAGGCTTAAGCTGGACAGAAAAACAGGGTCCAAAAATTATCTTCATTCTGTTTCTTCTATGCCAGCTCTGAGAGCTCCTGGAGAGATTAAGTTACTTCAAGCAAGCAGTAACAGACAGTAGTGTGATGGAGGGGGGAATCACCTCCAAGCCATGTGTCCAGTTGGGCAAGGGAACACAGAGAACAATAAAAAAAAAAAAAAAAAAAAAAACATGGCCGGTCTTAGAATTCTACATATAACCAAAACCCTAATATACCAAACCTAAATTTCTATAATTAAGAACAATTTACACAAAAATTAGGCAGAAAAGATAAGAACCGAAAAGAATAAAATAAAATAAAAATACAAGTAAAAAATAAGTAAATAAATAATTCAAAAAATAATAAAAAATAAGATCACACTGGCTAAACTCACCAAGTTGCAGGCTTGCTGACAGAAAAAGTTAAGAAAATTTCAAAAATTATCTTCATTCTGTTTCTTCTATACAGTTCTGGAGAGTTCTGGAGAGATTGGTTACCTTAAGCAAGCAGTAACAGACAGTAGTGTGATGGAGGGGGGAACTACCCCAAAGCCATGTGTCTGCCAGTAAGGGAATGACAGAGAACAATAAAAAAAAAAAAAAAAAAAAAACATGGCCGAATTTAGAATTCCTACATATAACCAAAACCCTAATATACCAAACCTAAATTTCATAATTAAGAACAATTTACACAAAAATTAGGCAGAAAAAGATAAGAACCGAAAAAGAATAAAAATAAAATAAAAAATACAAGTAAAATAAGTAAATAAATAATTCAAAAATAATAAAAAAATAAGATCACACTGGCTAAACTCACCAAGTGCAGGCTTGCTGACAGAAAAAAGTTAAGAAAAATTTCAAAAATTATCTTCATTCTGTTTCTTCTATACAGTTCTGGAGAGTTCTGGAGAGATTAAGTTACTTCCTTAAGCAAGCAGTAACAGACAGTAGTGTGATGGAGGGGGGAATCACCTCCAAGCCATGTGTCCAGTTAGCAAGGGAATACAGAGAACAATAAAAAAAAAAAAAAAAAAACAAAAAAAAATGATGGCCGGTCTTAGAATTCCTACATATAACCAAAACCCCAATATACCAAACCCAAATTTCATAATTAAGAACAATTTATTACAAAAATTAGGCAGAAAAGATAAGAACCGAAAAAGAATAAAATAAAATAAAAAAAAATACAAGTAAAATAAGTAAATAAATAATTCAAAAATAATAAAAATAAGATCACACTGGCTAAACTCACCAAGTTGCAGGCTTGCTGACAGAAAAAAGTTAAGAAAATTTCAAAAATTATCTTCATTCTGTTTCTTCTATACAGTTCTGGAGAGTTCTGGAGAGATTAAGTTACTCTTAAGCAAGCAGTAACAGACAGTAGTGTGATGGAGGGGGGAAAAAATCACCTCCAAGCCATGTGTCCAGTTAGCAAGGGAATGACAGAGAACAATAAAAAAAAAAAAAAAAAAACAAAAAAAAAACATGGCCGGTCTTAGAATTCCTACATATAACCAAAACCAATATACCAAACCTAAATTTCATAATTAAGAACAATTTACAATAAAAATTAGGCAGAAAAGATAAGTGAACCGAAAAAGAATAAAATAAAATAAAAAATACAAGTAAAAATAAGTAAATAAATAATTCAAAAAATAATAAAAAATAAGATCACACTGGCTAAACTGTCATTGCAGGCTTGCTGACAGAAAAAAGTTAAGAAAATTTAAAAATTATCTTCATTCTGTTTCTTCTATACAGTTCTGGAGAGTTCTGGAGAGATTAAGTTACCTTAAGCAAGCAGTAACAGACATAGTAGTGTGATGGAGGGGGGAATCACCTCCAAGCCATGTGTCCAGTTAGCAAGGGAATGACAGAGAACAATAAAAAAAAAAAAAAAAAAAAAAAACATGGCCGGTCTTAGAATTCTACATATAACCAAAAACCCTAATATACCAAACCTAAATTTCATAATTAAGAACAATTTTACACAAAAATTAGGCAGAAAAGATAAGAACCGAAAAGAATAAAATAAAATAAAAATACAAGTAAAATAAGTAAATAAATAATTCAAAAATAATAAAAAATAAGATCACACTACAAACTCACCAAGCTGGTATTTGCTGACAGAAAAAAGTTAAGAAAATTTCAAAAATTATCTTCATTCTGTTTCTTCTATACAGTTCTGGAGAGTTCTGGAGATTAAGTTACCTTAAGTAAGCAGTAACAGACAGTAGTGTGATGGAGGGGGGAATCACCTCCAAGCCATGTGTCCACATTAGCAAGTGGAAATGACAGAGAACAATAAAAAAAAAAAAAAAAAAACAAAAAAAAAACATGGCCGGTCTTAGAATTCCTACATATAACCAAAACCCTAATATACCAAACCTAAATTTCATAATTAAGAACAATTTACACAAAAATTAGCAGGAAAAGATAAGAACCCAAAAAAAGAATAAAATAAAATAAAAATACAAGTAAAAATAAGTAAATAAATAATTCAAAAAATAATAAAAATAAGATCACACTAATAACTCACCAAGCTGCAGGCTTGCTGACAGAAAAAGTTAAGAAAATTTCAAAAATTATCTTCATTCTGTTTCTTCTATACAGTTCTGGAGAGTTCTGGAGAGATTAAGTTACCTCTAAGCAAGCAGTAACAGACAGTAGTGTGATGGAGGGGGGAATCACCTGCCATGTGTCCAGTTAGCAAGGGAATGACAGAGAACAATAAAAAAAAAAAAAAAACAAAAAAAAACATGGCCGGTCTTAGAATTCCCACATATAACCAAACCCTAATATACCAAACCTAAATTTCATAATTAAGAACAATTTACACAAAAAAATTGTGCAGAAAAGATAAGAACCGAAAAAGAATAAAATAAAAATAAAAAATACAAGTAAAAATAAGTAAATAAATAATTCAAAAATAATAAAAAATAAGATCACACTGCCAAACTCACCAAGTTGCAGGCTTGCTGACAGAAAAAAGTTAAGAAAATTTCAAAAATATCTTCATTCTGTTTCTTCTATACAGTTCTGGGAGGAGTTCTGGAGAGATTAAGTTACCTTAAGCAAGCAGTAACAGACAGTAGTGTGATGGAGGGGGGAATCACCTCCAAGCCATGTGTCCAGTTAGCAAGGGAATGACAGAGAACAATAAAAAAAAAAAAAAAAACAAAAAAAAAAACATAATGGTCTTAGAATTCCTATATAACCAAAAACCCTAATATACCAAACCTAAATTTCATAATTAAGAACAATTTACACAAAAATTAGCAGAAAAGATAAGAACCGAAAAAGAATAAAATAAAATAAAAAATACAAGTAAAAATAAGTAAATAAATAATTCAAAAAATAATAAAAAATAAGATCACACTGGCTAAATCACCAAGCTGCAGGTCTGCTGACAGAAAAGTTGCTAAAATTATCTTCATTCTGTTTCTTCATACAGTTCTGGAGAGTTCTGGAGAGATTAAGTGACTTTAAGCAAGCAGTAACAGACAGCAGATGGAGGGGGGAATCACTCTAAGCCATGTGTCCAGTTAGCAAGGGAATGACAGAGGAAATAATAAAAAAAAAAAAAAAAAAAAACAAAAAAAAAAAACATGGCCGGTCTTAGAATCTTTACATATAACCAAAACCCTAATATACCAAACCTAAATTTCATAATTAAGAACAATTCTATACAAAAATTAGGCAGAAAAGATAAGAACCGAAAGAAGACAAAATAAAATAAAAAATACAAGTAAAAAATAAGTAACAAAATAATTCAAAAACAATAAAAAATAAGATCACACTGGCTAAACTCACCCAAAAGCTAAAGGCTTGTTGACAGAAAAAAGTTAAGAAAATTTCAAAAATTAAGTCTTCATTCTAGTCTCTTCTATACAGTTCTGGAGAGTTCTGGAGAGATTAAGTTACCTTAAGCAAAGCAGTAACAGACAGTAGTGTGATGGAGGGGGGAATCACCTCCAAGCCATGTGTCCAGTTAGCAAGGGAATGACAGAGAACAATAAAAAAAAAAAAAAAAAAAAAAAAAAACATGGCCGGTCTTAGAATTCCTACATATAACCAAAAACCCTAATATACCAAACCTAAATTTCATAATTACATCAATTACAATAAAAATTAGGAAAAGATAAGAACTGAAAAAGAATAAAATAAAATAAAAAATACAAGTAAAAATAAGTAAATAAATAATTCAAAAAATAATAAAAAATAAGATCACACTGGCTAAACTCACCAAGTTGCAGGCTTGCTGACAGAAAAAGTTAAGAAAATTTCAAAAATTATCTTCATTCTGTTTCTTCTATACAGTTCTGGAGAGTTCTTTGGAGAGATTAAGTTACCTTAAGCAAGTAACAGACAGTAGTGTGATGGAGGGGGAATCACCTCCCAAGCCATGTGTCCAGTTAGCAAGGAATGACAGAGAACAATAAAAAAAAAAAAAAAAAAAAACAAAAAAAAACATGGCCGGTCTTAGAATTCCTACATATAACCAAAACCCTAATATACCAAACCTAAATTTCATAATTACATCAATTACAAAATAGGCAGAAAAGATAAGAACTCTAAAGAATAAAATAAAATAAAAATAATAAGTAAAAATAAGTAAATAAATAATTCAAAAAATAATAAAAAATAAGATCACACTACGAACTCACCAAGTTGCATAGCCTACATGAAAAAGTTAAGAAAATTTCAAAATTATCTTCATTCTGTTTCTTCTTATACAGTTCTGGAGAGTTCTGGAGATTAAGTTACCTTAAGCAAGCAGTAACAGACAGTAGTGTGATGGAGGGGGGAAATCACCTCCAAGCCATGTGTCCAGTTATAAGGGAATGACAGAGAACAATAAAAAAAAAAAAAAAAAAACAAAAAAAAACATGGCCGGTCTTAGAATCTTTAAGACATAACCAAACCCTAATATACCAAACCTAAATTTCATAATTAAGAACAATTTACACAAAAATTAGGCAGAAAAAAAGATAAGAACCGAAAAGAATAAAAATAGCATAAAAAATACAAGTAAAAATAAGTAAATAAATAATTCAAAAAATAATAAAAAATAAGATCACACTTACAACTCTTACCCAAGTTGCAGGCTTGCTGACAGAAAAAGTTAAGAAAATTTCAAAAATTATCTTTCATTCTGTTCTCTATAGGTTGTGTCTTGAGAGTTCTGGAGAGATTAAGTTACCTTAAGCAAGCAGTAACAGACAGTAGTGTGATGGAGGGGGGAATCACCTCCAAGCCATGTGTCCAGTTAGCAAGGGAATGACAGAGAAACAATAAAAAAAAAAAAAAACAAAAAAAAACATGGCTGGTCTTAGAATTCCTACATATAACCAAAACCCTAATATACCAAACCGCAACTCATAATTGCAGAACAATTTACACAAAAATTAGCAGAAAAGATAAGAACCGAAAAAGAATAAAATAAAATAAAAAATACAAGTAAAAATAAGTAAATAAATAATTCAAAAAATAATAAAAAATAAGATCACACTGGCTAAACTCACCAAGTTGCAGGCTTGCTGACAGAAAAAAGTTAAGAAAATTTTAAAAATTATCTTCATTCCTATGTTTCTTCTATACAGTTCTGGAGAGTTCTGGAGAGATTAAGTTACCTTAAGCAAGCAGTAACAGACAGTAGTGGATGGAGGGGGAATCACTCCAAGCCATGTGTCCAGTTAGCAAGGAATGACAGAGAACAATAAAAAAAAAAAAAAAAACATGGCCGGTCTTAGAATTCCTACATATAACCAAAACCCTAATATACCAAACCTAAATTTCATAATTAAGAACAATTTACACAAAAATTAGGCAGACAAAGATAAGAACCGAAAAAGAATAAAATAAAATAAAATACAAGTAAAAATAAGTAAATAAATAATTCAAAAAATAATAAAAATAAAGAATACAGTTCTGGCTAAACTCACCAAGCTGTAGGCTTGCTGACAGAAAAAGTTAAGAAAATTTCAAAAATCATCTTCATTCTGTTTCTCTACATTAGTTCTAAGAGTTCTGGAGAGATTAAGTTACCTTAAGCAAGCAGTAACAGACAGTAGTGTGATGGAGGGGGGGAATCACCTCCAAGCCATGTGTCCAGTTAGCAAGGGAATGATGAGAACAATAAAAAAAAAAAAAAAAAACAAAAAAAAAACATGGCCGGTCTTAGAATTCCTACATATAACCAAAACCCTAATATACCAAACCTAAATTTCATAATTAAGAACAATTATACAAAAATCAGGGGCAGAAAAGATAAGAACCGAAAAAGAATAAAATAAAATAAAAAATACAAGTAAAAAATAAGTAAATAAATAATTCAAAATAATAAAAATAAGATCACACTGGCTAAACTCACCAGAAGGTAGTGCCGCTGGACAGAAAAAGTTAAGAAAATTTCAAAATTATCTTCATTCTGTTTCTTCTATACAGTTCTGGAGAGTTCTGGAGAAGTTACCTTAAGCAAGCAGTAACAGACAGTAGTGTGATGAGGGGGAATCACCTCCAAGCCATGTGTCCAGTTAGCAAGGGAATGACAGAGAAACAATAAAAAAAAAAAAAAAAACATGCATGGTCTTAGAATTCCTACATATAACCAAAAACTCCTAATATACCAAAAACCTAAATTTCATAATTAAGAACAATTTACACAAAATTAGGCAGAAAAAGATAAGAACCGAAAAAGAATAAAAATAAAATAAAAAATACAAGTAAAAATAAGTAAATAAATAATTCAAAAATAATAAAAAATAAGATCACAATTACAACCGCACCAAGCTGCAGGTTTGCTGACAGAAAAAAGTTAAGAAAATTTCAAAAAAATTATCTTCATTCTTGTTTCCTTCATAGCTAGCTCTGGAGAGTTCTGGAGAGATTAAGTTACTCTTAAGCAAGCAGTAACAGACAGTAGTGTGATGAGGGGAATCACCTCCAAGCTATGTGTCCAGTTAGCAAGGGAATGACAGAGAACAATAAAAAAAAAAAAACAAAAAAAACATGGCCGGTCTTAGAATTCCTACATATAACCAAAACTCCTAATATACCAAACCTAAATTTCATAATAAGAACAATTTACACAAAAATTAGCAGAAAAAGATAAGAACCGAAAAAATAAAAATAAAATAAAAATACAAGTAAAATAAGTAAATAACACCAAAAATAATAAAAAATAAGATCACACTGCTAAACTCACCAAGCTGCAGGCTTGCTGACAGAAAAAAGTTAAGAAAATTTCAAAATTATCTTCATTCTGTTTCTTCTATACAGTTCTGGAGAGTTCTGGAGAGATTAAGTTACCTTAAGCAAGCAGTAACAGACAGTAGTGTGATGGAGGGGGGAATCACCTCCAAGCCATGTGTCCAGTTAGCAAGGGAATGACAGAGAACACAAAAAAAAAAAAAAAAAACAAAAAAAACATGGCCGGTCTTAGAATTCCTACATATAACCAAAAACCCTAATATACCAAACCTAAATTTCATAATTAAGAACAATTTACACAAAATTAGCAGAAAAGATAAGAACCGAAAAAGAATAAAATAAAATAAAAATACAAGTAAAAAATAAATAAATAAATAATTCAAAAATAATAAAAATAAGATCACACTGGCTAAACTCACCAAGTTGCAGGCTTGCTGACAGAAAAAGCAGAAATTTCAAAAATTATCTTCATTCTGTTTCTTCTATACAGTTCTGGAGAGTTCTGGAGAGATTAAGTTACCTTAAGCAAGCAGTAACAGACAGTAGTGTGATGGAGGGGGGACCACCTCTGCTGTCATGTCCAGTTAGCAAGGGAATGACAGAGAACAATAAAAAAAAAAAAACAAAAAAAAACACATTTATTCTAGAATCTCACATATAACCAAAACCCTAATATACCAAACCTAAATTTCATAATTAAGAACAATTTACACAAAAATTAGGCAGAAAAGATAAGAACCGAAAAAGAATAAAATAAAATAAAATACAAGTAAAATAAGTAAATAAATAATTCAAAAAATAATAAAAAATAAGATCACACTGGCTAAACTCACCAAGTTGCAGGCTTGCTGACAGAAAAGTTAAGAAAATTTCAAAATTATCTTCATTCTGTTTCTTCTATACAGTTCTGGAGAGTTCTGGAGAGATTAAGTTACCTTACAAGCAGTAACAGACAGTAGTGTGATGAGGGGGAATCACCTCCAAGCCATGTGTCCAGTTAGCAAGGGAATGACAGAGGAACAATAAAAAAAAAAAAAAAAAAAACAAAAAAAACATGGCTTCTATCTTAGGAATTCCTAAGTATATAACCAAAACCCTAATATACCAAACCTAAATTTATAATTAAGAACAATTACACAAAAATTAGGCAGAAAAGATAAGAACCGAAAAATAAAATAAATAAAATACAAGTAAAAATAAGTAAATAAATAATTCAAAAATAATAAAAAAATAAGATCACACTGGCTAAACTCACCAAGTTGCAGGCTTGCTGACAGAAAAAGTTAAGAAAATTTCAAAATTATCTTCATTCTGTTTCTTCTATACAGTTCTGGAGAGTTCTGGAGAGATTAAGTTACCTTAAGCAAGCAGTAACAGACAGTAGTGATGGAGGGGGAATCACCTCCAAGCCATGTGTCCAGTTAAGGGTGAATGACAGAGGAACAATAAAAAAAAAAAAAAAAAACATGGCCGGTCTTAGAATTCCTACATATAACCAAAAACCTAATATACCAAACCTAAATTTCATAATTAAGAACAATTTACACAAAATTAGGCAGAAAAGATAAGAACCGAAAAAGAATAAAATAAATAAAAATACAAGTAAAAATAAGTAAATAAATAATTCAAAAAATAATAAAAATAAGATCATGATCACCAACCCACCAAGTTACAGGCTTGCTGACAGAAAAGTTAAGAAAATTTCAAAAATTATCTTCATTCCTTGCTTTCTATACAGTTCTGAGAGTTCTGGAGAGATTAAGTTACCTTACAAGCAGTAACAGACAGTAGTGTGATGAGTGGGGGAATCACACCTCCAAGCCAGGGCCCAGTTAGCAAGGGAATGACAGAGAACAATAAAAAAAAAAAACATGGCCGGTCTTAGAATTCCTACATATAACCAAAACCCTAATATACCAAACCTAAATTTTACAATTAAGAACAATTTACACAAAAATTAGGCAGAAAAGATAAGAACCGAAAAAGAATAAAATAAAATAAAAAATACAAAGTAAAAATAAGTAAATAAATAATTCAAAAATAATAAAAAAATAAGATCACACTGGCTAAACTCACCAAGTTGCAGGCTTGCTGACAGAAAAAGTTAAGAAAATTTCAAAAATTATCTTCATTCTTGTTTCTTCTATACAGTTCTGGAGAGTTCGGTAGAGCCAAGTTACCTTAAGCAAGCAGTAACAGACAGTAGTGTGATGGAGGGGGGAATCACCTCCAAGCCATGTGTCCAGTTAGCAAGGGAATGACAGAGAACAATAAAAAAAAAAAAACAAAAAAAAAACATGGCCGGTCTTAGAATTCCTACATATAACCAAAAACCCTAATATACCAAACCTAAATTTCATAATTAAGAACAATTTACACAAAAATTAGGCAGAAAAGATAAGAACCGAAAAAGAATAAAATAAAATAAAATACAAGTAAAAATAAGTAAATAAATAATTCAAAAAATAATAAAAATAAGATCACACTGGCTAAACTCACCAAGTTGCAGGCTTGCTGACAGAAAAAAAGTTAAGAAAATTTCAAAAATTATCTTCATTCTGTTTTCTATACAGTTCTGGAGAGTTCTGGAGAGATTAAGTTACCTTAAGCAAGCAAAGAACAGACAGTAGTGTGATGGAGGGGGGAATCACCTGGCCATGTGTCCAGTTAGCAAGGGAATGACAGAGAACAATAAAAAAAAAAAAAAACAAAAAAAAAACATGGCCGGTCTTAGAATTCCTACATATAACCAAAACCCTAATATACCAAACCTAAATTTCATAATTAAGAACAATTTACACAAAAATTAGGCAGAAAAGAGCAGAACCGAAAAAAGAATAAAATAAAATAAAAAGTATACAAAAATAAGTAAATAAATAATTCAAAAATAATAAAAAAATAAGATCACACTGGCTAAACTCACCAAGCTGCAGGCTTGCTGACAGAAAAAAGTTAAGAAAATTTCTCAAAAATTATCTTCATTCTGTTTCTTCTATACAGTTCTTAAGAGTTCTGAGAGATTAAGTTACCTTACCAAGCAGTAACAGACAGTAGTGTGATGGAGGGGGGAATCACCCAAGCCATGTGTCCAGTTAGCAAGGGAATGACAGAGAACAATAAAAAAAAAAAAAAACATGGCCGGTCTAGAATTCCTACATATAACCAAAACCCTAATATACCAAACCTAAATTTCATAATTAAGAACAATTTACACAAAAATTAGGCAGAAAAGATAAGAACCGAAAAAGAATAAAATAAAATAAAAATACAAGTAAAAATAAGTAAATAAATAATTCAAAAATAATAAAAAATAAGATCACACTGGCTAAACTCACCAAGTTGCAGGCTTGCTGACAGAAAAAAGTTAAGAAAATTTCAAAAAATTATCTTCATTCTGTTTCTTCTATACAGTTCTTGAGAGTTCTGGAGATTAAGTTACCTTAAGCAAGCAGTAACAGACAGTAGGATGGAGGGGGGAATCACCTCCAAGCCATGTGTCCAGTTAGCAAGGGAATGACAGAGAACAATAAAAAAAAAAAAAAAAAACAAAAAAAAACATGGCCGGTCTAGAATTCCACATATAACCAAAACCCTAATATACCAAACCTAAATTTCATACTAAGGAACAATTTACACAAAAATTAGGCAGAAAAGATAAGAACCGAAAAAGAATAAAATAAAATAAAAATACAAGTAAAAATAAGTAAATAAATAATTCAAAAATAATAAAAATAAGATCACACTGGCTAAACTCACCAAGTTGCAGGCTGCTGACAGAAAAGTTAAGAAAATTTCAAAATTATCTTCATTCTGTTTCTTCTATACAGTTCTGGAGAGTTCTGGAGAGATTAAGTTACCTTAAGCAAGCAGTAACAGACAGTAGTGTGATGGAGGGGGGAATCTCACCCAAGCCAAGTGTCCAGTTAGCAAGGGAATGACAGAGAACAATAAAAAAAAAAAAAACAAAAAAAAAACATGGCCGGTCTTAGAATTCCCACATATAACCAAAACTCAATATACCAAACCTAAATTTACAATTAAGAACAATTTACACAAAAATTAGGCAGAAAAGATAAGAACCGAAAAAGAATAAAATAAAATAAAAATACAAGTAAAAATAAGTAAATAAATAATTCAAAAAATAATAAAAAATAAGATCACACTGGCTAAACTCACCAAGTTGCAGGCTTGCTGACAGAAAAAAAGTTAAGAAAATTTCAAAAATTATCTTCATTCGTTTCTTCTATACAGTTCTTGAGAGTCTTGGGAGCATTAAGTTACCTTAAGCAAGCAGTAACAGCATAGCAGTGTGATGAGGGGGAATCACCTCCAAGCCATGTGTCCAGTTAGCAAGGGAATGACAGAGAACAATAAAAAAAAAAAAAAAACAAAAAACATGGCCGGTCTTAGAATTCCTACATATAACCAAAACCCTAAATATACCAAACCTAAATTTCATAATTAAGAACAATTGACACAAAATTAGGCAGAAAAGATAAGAACCGAAAAAGAATAAAATAAAATAAAAAAAATACAAAAATAAGTAAATAAATAATTCAAAAAATAATAAAAAATAAGATCACACTGGCTAAACTCACCAAGTTGCAGGCTTGCTGACAGAAAAAAGTTAAGAAAATTTCAAAATTATCTTCATTCTGTTTCTTCTATACAGTTCTGGAGAGTTCTGGGAGAGATTGTGTTACCTTAAGCAAGCAGTAACAGACAGTGTGATGGAGGGGGGAATCACCTCCAAGCCATGTGTCCAGTTAGCAAGGGAATGACAGAGAACAATAAAAAAACATGGCCGGTCTTAGAATTCCTACATATAACCAAAACCCTAATATACCAAACCTAAATTTCATAATTAAGCAACAATTACACAAAAAAATTAGCAGAAAAGATAAGAACCAAAAGAATAAAATAAAATAAAATACAAGTAAAAATAAGTAAATAAATAATTCAAAAATAATAAAAAAATAAGATCACACTGGCTAAACTCACCAAGTTGCAGGCTTACATAGAAAAAAGTTAAGAAAATTTCAAAAATTATCTTCATTCTGTTTCTTTCTATACAGTTCTGGAGAGTTCTGGAGAGATTAAGTTACCTTAAGCAAGCAGTAACAGAAGACAGAAAAGATGTTGAGTGGGGAATCACCTCAAGCCACAGTGTCCAGTTAGCAAGGGAATGACAGAGAACAATAAAAAAAAAAAAAAAAAAAAAACAAAAAAAAAACATGGCCGGTCTTAGAATTCCTAAGCATATAACCAAAAACCCTAATATACCAAACCTAAATTTCATAATTAAGAACAATTTACACAAAAATTAGCAGAAAAGATAAGAACCGAAAAAGAATAAAATAAAATAAAAAAATACAAGTAAAAATAAGTAAATAAATAATTCAAAAAATAATAAAAATAAGATCACACTGGCTAAACTCACCAAATTGCAGGCTTTGCTGACAGAAAAAAGTTAAGAAAATTTCAAAAATTATCTTCTATTCTGTTTCTTCTATACAGTTCTGGAGAGTTCTAGAGAGATTAAGTTACCTTAAGCAAGCAGTAACAGACAGTAGTGTGATGGAGGGGGGAATCACCTCCAAGCCATATGTGTCCAGTTAGCAAGGGAATGACAGAGAACAATAAAAAAAAAAAAAAAAAAACAAAAAAAACATGGCCGGTCTTAGAATTCCTACATATAACCAAAACCCTAATATACTCAAAACCTAAATTTCATAATTAAGAACAATTCTGGCACAAAAATTAGCAGAAAAAAGATAAGAACCGAAAAAGAATAAAATAAAATAAAATACAAGTAAAAATAAGTAAATAAATAATTCAAAACAATAAAAATAAGATCACACTGGCTAAACTCACCAAGTTGCAGGCTTGCTGACAGAAAAAAAGTTAAGAAAATTTCAAAATTATCTTCATTCTGTTTCTTCTATACAGTTCTGGAGAGTTCTGGAGAGAGCCGTTACCTTAAGCAAGCAGTAACAGACAGTAGTGTGATGGAGGGGGAATCACCTCCAAGCCATGTGTCCAGTTAGCAAGGGAATGACAGAGAACAATAAAAAAAAAAAAAAATTATGGCCGGTCTTAGAATTCCTACATAAATCCAAACCTCTAATATACCAAACCTAAATTTCATAATTAAGAACAATTTACACAAAAATTAGGCAGAAAAAGATAAGAACCGAAAAAGAATAAAATAAAATAAAATAAATACAAGTAAAAATAAGTAAATAAATAATTCAAAAATAATAAAAAATAAGATCACACTGGCTAAATCCCAACCAAGCTGCAGGCTTGCTGACAGAAAAAGTTAAGAAAATTTCAAAATTATCTTCATTCTGTTCTTCTATACAGTTCTGGAGAGTTCTGGAGAGATTGCTACCTTAAGCAAGCAGTAACAGACAGTAGTGTGGATGGAGGGGGGAATCACCTCCAAGCCATGTGTCCAAGTTAGCAAGGGAATGACAGAGAACAATAAAAAAAAACATGGCCGGTCTTAGAATTCCTATATAACCAAAACCCTAATATACCCAAACCTAAATTTCATAATTAAGAACAATTTACACAAAAAAATTAGGCAGAAAAGATAAGAACCGAAAAGAATAAAATAAAATAAAAATACAAGTAAAAATAAGTAAATAAATAATTCAAAACAAATAATAAAAAATAAGATCACACTGGCTAACCTACCAAGTTGCAGGCTTGCTGACAGAAAAAAGTTAAGAAAATTTCAAAATTATCTTCATTCTGTTTCTTCTATACAGTTCTGGAGAGTTCTGGAGAGATTAAGTTACCTTAAGCAAGCAGTAACAGACAGTAGTGTGATGGAGGGGTGTAACCACCAAGCCATGTGTCCAGTTAGCAAGGGAATGACAGAGAAAACAATAAAAAAAAAAAAAAACAAAAAAAAACATGGCCGGTCTTAGAATTCCTTAGCATATAACCAAAAACTCCAATATACCAAACCTTAAATTTCATAATTAAGAAACAATTTACACAAAAATTAGGCAGAAAAAGATAAGAACCGAAAAAGAATAAAATAAAATAAAATACAAGTAAAAATAAGTAAATAAATAATTCAAAAATAATAAAAAATAAGATCACACTGGCTAAACTCACTCGGTTGCAGGCTTGCTGACAGAAAAAAGTTAAGAAAATTTCAAAATTATCTTCATTCTCATTTTTCTATACAGTCTCTGAGAGTTCTGGAGAGATTAAGTTATCCATAAAGCAGTAACAGACAGTGTGATGGAGGGGGGAATCACCTCCAAGCCATGTGTCCAGTTAGCAAGGGAATGACAGAGAACAATAAAAAAAAAAAAAAACAAAAAAAACATATTTATCTTAGAATTCCTACACATAACCAAAACCCCAATATACCAAAAAACCTAAATTTCATAATTAAGAACAATTTTACACAAAAAATTAGGCAGAAAAGATAAGAACCGAAAAGAATAAAAATAAAATAAAAAACAAGGAAAATAAGTAAATAAATAATTCAAAAATAATAAAAAATAAGATCAGTGATTTAAGCAAATCACCAAGTTTGCAGCTTGTTGACAGAAAGCTAAGAAAATTCAAAATTATCTTCATTCTGTTTCTTCTATACAGTTCTGGAGAGTTCTGGAGATTAAGTTACCTTTAAGCATGGTAACAGACAGTAGTGTGATGGGAGGGGGGAATCACCTCCAAGCCATGTGTCCAGTTAGCAAGGGAAACACAGAGAACAATAAAAAAAAAAAAAAAAAAAAAAAAAAAAAAAAACATGGCCGGTCTTAGAATTCCTACATATAACCAAACCTAATATACCAAACCTAAATTTCATAATTAAGAACAATTTACACAAAAATTAGGCAGAAAAGATAAGAACCGAAAAAGAATAAAATAAAATAAAAATACAAGTAAAAATAAGTAAATAAATAATTCAAAAAATAATAAAAATAAGATCACACTGGCTAAAATCACTATTGCAGGCTTGCTTGGACAGAAAAGTTATGAAAATTTCAAAAATTATCTTCATTCTGTTTCTTCTATACAGTTCTGGAGAGTTCTGGAGAGATTAAGTTACCTTAAGCAAGCAGTAACAGACAGTAGTGTGATGGAGGGGGGAATCACCTCCAAGCCATGTGTCCAGTTAGCAAGGGAATGACAGAGAACAATAAAAAAAAAAAAAAAAAAAAACAAAAAAAAAAACATGGCCGGTCTTAGAATTCCTACATATAACCAAAACCCTAATATACCAAACCTAAATTTCATAATTAAGAACAATTTACACAAAAATTAGGCAGAAAAGATAAGAACCGAAAAGAATAAAATAAAAATAAAAATACAAGTAAAAATAAGTAAATAAATAATTCAAAAATAATAAAAAATAAGATCACACTGGCTAAACTCACCAAGTTGCAGGCTTGCTGACAGAAAAAAGTTAAGAAAATTTCAAAAATTATCTTCATTCTGTTTCTTCTATACAGTTCTGGAGAGTTCTGGAGAGATTAAGTTACCTTAAGCAAGCAGTAACAGACAGTAGTGTGATGGAGGGGGGAATCACTCCAAGCCATGTGTCCAGTTAGCAAGGGAATGACAGAGAACAATAAAAAAAAAAAAACAAAAAAAAACATGGCCGGTCTTAGAATTCCTACATATAACCAAAACCCTAATATACCAAAACCTAAATTTCATAATTAAGAACAATTTACACAAAAATTAGGCAGAAAAGATAAGAACTCAAAAAGAATAAAATAAAATAAAAAATACAAGTAAAAATAAGTAAATAAATAATTCAAAAAATAATAAAAATAAGATCACACTGGCTAAACTCACCAAGTTGCAGGCTTGCTGACAGAAAAAAGTTAAGAAAATTTCAAAATTATCTTCATTCTGTTTCTCTTTCTATACAGTTCTGGAGAGCTTGGAGAGATTAAGTTACCTTAAGCAAGCAGTAACAGACAGTAGTGTGATGGAGGGGGGAATCACCTCCAAGCCATGTGTCCAGTTAGCAAGGGAATGACAGAGAACAATAAAAAAAAAAAAAAAAACAAAAAAAAACATGGCCGGTCTTAGAATTCCTACATATAACCAAAACCCTAATATACCAAACCTAAATTTCATAATTAAGAACAATTTACACAAAAATTAGCAGAAAAGATAAGAACCGAAAAATAAAATAAAATAAAAAATACAAGTAAAAATAAGTAAATAAATAATTCAAAAAATAATAAAAAATAAGATCACACTGGCTAAACTCACCAAGTTGCAGGCTTGCTGACAGAAAAAAAGTTAAGAAAATTTCAAAATTATCTTCATTCTGTTTCTTCTATACAGTTCTGGAGAGTTCTGGAGAGATTAAGTTACCTTAAGCAAGCAGTAACAGACAGTAGTGTGATGGAGGGGGGAATCACCTCCAAGCCATGTGTCCAGTTAGCAAGGGAATGACAGAGAACAATAAAAAAAAAAAAAAAAAAAAAAAACAAAAAAAAACATGGCCGGTCTTAGAATTCCTACATATAACCAAACCCTAATATACCAAACCTAAATTTCATAATTAAGAACAATTTACACAAAAATTAGGCAGAAAAGATAAGAACCGAAAAAGAATAAAATAAAAATAAAAAATACAAGTAAAAATAAGTAAATAAATAATTCAAAAAATAATAAAAAATAAGATCACACTGGCTAAACTCACCAAGTTGCAGGCTTGCTGACAGAAAAAAGTTAAGAAAATTTCAAAAATTATCTTCATTCTGTTTCTTCTATACAGTTCTGGAGAGTTCTGGAGAGATTAAGTTACCTTAAGCAAGCAGTAACAGACAGTAGTGTGATGGAGGGGGGAATCACCTCCAAGCCATGTGTCCAGTTAGCAAGGGAATGACAGAGGAACAATAAAAAAAAAACATGGCCGGTCTTAGAATTCCTACATATAACCAAAACCCTAATATACCAAACCTAAATTTCATAATTAAGAACAATTTACACAAAAATTAGGCAGAAAAGATAAGAACCGAAAAAGAATAAAATAAAATAAAAAATACAAGTAAAAATAAGTAAATAAATAATTCAAAAAATAATAAAAAATAAGATCACACTGGCTAAACTCACCAAGCTGCAGGCTTGCTGACAGAAAAAAGTTAAGAAAATTTCAAAATTATCTTCATTCTGTTTCTTCTATACAGTTCTGAGAGTTCTTGGGAGAGATTAAGCCACCTTAAGCAAGCAGTAACAGACAGTAGTGTGATGGAGGGGGGAATCACCTCCAAGCCATGTGTCCAGTTAGCAAGGAATGACAGAGAACAATAAAAAAAAAAAAAAAAAAAAAAACATGGCCGGTCTTAGAATTCCTACATATAACCAAAACCCTAATATACCAAAACCTAAATTTCATAATTAAGAACAATTTACACAAAAATTAGGCAGAAAAGATAAGAACCGAAAAAGAATAAAATAAATAAAAAATACAAGTAAAAATAAGTAAATAAATAATTCAAAAAAATAATAAAAAATAAGATCACACTGGCTAAACTCACCAAGCTGCAGGCTTGCTGACAGAAAAAAGTTAAGAAAATTTCAAAAAATTATCTTCATTCTGTTTCTTCTATACAGTTCTGGAGAGTTCTGGAGAGATTAAGTTACCTTAAGCAAGCAGTAACAGACAGTAGTGTGATGTGAGGGGGGGAATCACTCCAAGCCATGTGTCCAGTTAGCAAGGGAATGACAGAGAACAATAAAAAAAAAAAAAAAAAAAAAAAAAAAAAAAAAAACATGGCCGGTCTTAGAATTCTACATATAACCAAAACCCTAATATACCAAACCTAAATTTCATAATTAAGAACAATTTACACAAAAATTAGGCAGAAAAGATAAGAACCGAAAAAGAATAAAATAAAATAAAAATACAAGTAAAAATAAGTAAATAAATAATTCAAAAAATAATAAAAAATAAGATCACACTGGCTAAACTCACCAAGTTGCAGGCTTGCTGACAGAAAAAAGTTAAGAAAATTTCAAAAATTATCTTCATTCTGTTTCTTCTATACAGTTCTGGAGAGTTCTGGAGAGATTAAGTTACCTTAAGCAAGCAGTAACAGACAGTAGTGTGATGGAGTGGGGAATCACCTCCAAGCCATGTGTCCAGAAGTTGGGGGCAAGGGAATGACAGAGAACAATAAAAAAACAAAAAAAAAACATGAATTCTACATATAACCAAAACCCTAATATACCAAACCTAAATTTCATAATTAAGAACAATTTACACAAAAATTAGGCAGAAAAGATAAGAACCGAAAAAGAATAAAATAAAATAAAAAATACAAGTAAAAATAAGTAAATAAATAATTCAAAAATAATAAAAGAAATAAGAGATCACACTGGCTAAACTCACCAAGTTGCAGGCTTGCTGACAGAAAAAAGTTAAGAAAATTAAAAATTATCTTCATTCTGTTTCTTCTATACAGTTCTGGAGAGTTCTGGAGAGATTAAGTTACCTTAAGCAAGCAGTAACAGACAGTAGTGTGATGGAGGGGGGGAATCACCTCCAAGCCATGTGTCCAGTTAGCAAGGGAATGACAGAGAACAATAAAAAAAAAAACAAAAAAAAAACATGGCCGGTCTTAGAATTCCTACATATAACCAAAACCCTAATATACCAAACCTAAATTTCATAATTAAGAACAATTTACACAAAAATTAGGCAGAAAGATAAGAACCGAAAAAGAATAAAATAAAATAAAATACAAGTAAAAATAAGTAAATAAATAATTCAAAAAATAATAAAAAATAAGATCACACTGGCTAAACTCACCAAGTTGCAGGCTTGCTGACAGAAAAAAGGTATGAAAATTTCAAAAATTATCTTCATTCTGTTTCTTCTATACAGTTCTGGAGAGTTCTGGAGAGATTAAGTTACCTTAAGCAAGCAGTAACAGACAGTAGTGTGATGGAGGGGGGAATCACCTCCAAGCCATGTGTCCAGTTAGCAAGGGAATGACAGAGAACAATAAAAAAAAAAAAAAAAAAAAAAAAAACATGGCCGGTCTTAGAATTCTCACATATAACCAAAACCCTAATATACCAAACCTAAATTTCATAATTAAGAACAATTTACACAAAAATTAGGCAGAAAAGATAAGAACCGAAAAAGAATAAAATAAAATAAAAATAATAAGTAAAATAAGTAAATAAATAATTCAAAAAATAATAAAAAAAAATAAGATCACACTGGCTAAACTCACCAGGCTGCAGGCTTGCTGACAGAAAAAAGTTAAGAAAATTTCAAAAAATTATCTTCATTCTGTTTCTTCTATACAGTTCTGGAGAGTTCTGGAGAGATTAAGTTACCTTACAGTAACAGACAGTAGTGTGATGGAGGGGGAATCACCTCCAAGCCATGTGTCCAGTTAGCAAGGGAATGACAGAGAACAATAAAAAAAAAAAAAAAAACAAAAAAAAACATGGCCGGTCTTAGAATTCCTACATATAACCAAAACCCTAATATACCAAACCTAAATTTCATAATTAAGAACAATTTACACAAAAAAATTAGGCAGAAAAGATAAGAACCGAAAAGAATAAAATAAAAATAAAAAATACAAGTAAAAATAAGTAAATAAATAATTCAAAAAATAATAAAAAAGGAAAGATCACACTGGCTAAACTCACCAAGTTGCAGGCTTGCTGACAGAAAAAAGTTAAGAAAATTTCAAAAATTATCTTCATTCTGTTTCTTCTATACAGTTCTGGAGAGTTCTGGAGAGATTAAGTTACCTTAAGCAAGCAGTAACAGACAGTAGTGTGATGGAGGGGGGAATCACCTCCAAGCCATGTGTCCAGTTAGCAAGGGAATGACAGAGAACAATAAAAAAAAAAAAAAAAAAAAAAAAAAAAAACATGGCCGGTCTTAGAATTCCTACATATAACCAAAACCCTAATATACCAAACCTAAATTTCATAATTAAGAACAATTTACACAAAAATTAGGCAGAAAAGATAAGAACCAAAAAAGAATAAAATAAAATAAAAATACAAGTAAAAATAAGTAAATAAATAATTCAAAAAATAATAAAAAATAAGATCACACTGGCTAAACTCACCAAGTTGCAGGCTTGCTGACAGAAAAAAGTTAAGAAAAAATTTCAAAATTATCTTCATTCTGTTTCTTCTATACAGTTCTGGAGAGTTCTGGAGAGATTAAGTTACCTTTAAGGCAGCAGTAACAGACAGTAGTGTGATGGAGGGGGGAATCACCTCCAAGCCATGTGTCCAGTTAGCAAGGGAATGACAGAGAACAATAAAAAAAAAAAAAAAAAAAACATGGCCGGTCTTAGAATTCCTACATATAACCAAAACCCTAATATACCAAACCTAAATTTCATAATTAAGAACAATTTACACAAAAATTAGGCAGAAAAGATAAGAACCGAAAAAGAATAAAATAAAATAAAAATACAAGTAAAAATAAGTAAATAAATAATTCAAAAAATAATAAAAATAAGATCACACTGGCTAAACTCACCAAGTTGCAGGCTTGCTGACAGAAAAAAAGTTAAGAAAATTTCAAAAAATTATCTTCATTCTGTTTCTTCTATACAGTTCTGGAGAGTTCTGGAGAGATTAAGTTACCTTAAGCAAGCAGTAACAGACAGTAGTGTGATGGAGGGGGGAATCACCTCCAAGCCATGTGTCCAGTTAAGGCAAGGGAATGACAGAGAACAATAAAAAACATGGCCGGTCTTAGAATTCCTACATATAACCAAAACCCTAATATACCAAACCTAAATTTCATAATTAAGAACAATTTACACAAAAATTAGGCAGAAAAGATAAGAACCGAAAAAGAATAAAAATAAAATAAAAATACAAGTAAAAATAAGTAAATAAATAATTCAAAAATAATAAAAATAAGATCACACTGGCTAAACTCACCAAGTTGCAGGCTTGCTGACAGAAAAAAGTTAAGAAAATTTCAAAATTATCTCATTCTGTTTCTTCTATACAGTTCTGGAGAGTTCTGGAGAGATTGCTACTCTTGCTAAAGCAGTAACAGACAGTAGTGTGATGGAGGGGGGAATCACCTCCAAGCCATGTGTCCAGTTAGCAAGGGAATGACAGAGAACAATAAAAAAAAAAAAAACAAAAAAAAAACATGGCCGGTCTTAGAATTCCTACATATAACCAAAACCCTAATATACCAAACCTAAATTTCATAATTAAGAACAATTTACAATAAAAAAATTAGGCAGAAAAGATAAGAACCGAAAAAGAATAAAATAAAATAAAAAATACAAGTAAAAATAAGTAAATAAATAATTCAAAAAATAATAAAAAATAAGATCACACTGGCTAAACTCACCAAGTTGCAGGCTTGCTGACAGAAAAAAGTTAAGAAAATTTCAAAATTATCTTCATTCTGTTTCTTCTATACAGTTCTGGAGAGTTCTGGAGAGATTAAGTTACCTTAAGCAAGCAGTAACAGACAGTAGTGTGATGGAGGGGGGAATCCACTCCAAGCCATGTGTCCAGTTAGCAAGGGAATGACAGAGAACAATAAAAAAAAAAAAACAAAAAAACATGGCCGGTCTTAGAATTCCTACATATAACCAAACCCTAATATACCAAACCTAAATTTCATAATTAAGAACAATTTACACAAAAATTAGGCAGAAAAGATAAGAACCGAAAAAGAATAAAATAAAATAAAAAATACAAGTAAAAATAAGTAAATAAATAATTCAAAAAATAATAAAAAATAAGATCACACTGGCTAAACTCACCAAGTTGCAGGCTTGCTGACAGAAAAAAGTTAAGAAAATTTCAAAATTATCTTCATTCCCTGTTTCTTCTATACAGTTCTGAGAGTTCTGGAGAGATTAAGTTACCTAAGCAAGCAGTACAGACAGTAGTGTGATGGAGGGGGGAATCACCTCCAAGCCATGTGTCCAGTTAGCAAGGGAATGACAGAGAACAATAAAAAAAAAAAAAAAAAAAAAAACATGGCCGGTCTTAGAATTCCTACATATAACCAAAACCCTAATATACCAAACCTAAATTTCATAATTAAGAACAATTTTACACAAAAAATTAGGCAGAAAAGATAAGAACCGAAAAAGAATAAAATAAAATAAAAAATACAAGTAAAAATAAGTAAATAAATAATTCAAAAAATAATAAAAAATAAGATCACAGACTACAAACTCACCAGGTTGCAGGCTTGCTGACAGAAAAAAAGTTAAGAAAATTTCAAAAATTATCTTCATTCTGTTTCTTCTATACAGTTCTGGAGAGTTCTGGAGAGATTAAGTTACCTAAGCAAGCAGTAACAGACAGTAGTGTGATGGAGGGGGGAATCACCTCCAAGCCATGTGTCCAGTTAGCAAGGGAATGACAGAGAACAATAAAAAAAAAAAAAAAAACAAAAAAAAAACATGGCCGGTTCTAGAATTCCTACATATAACCACAAAAACCCTAATATACCAAACCTAAATTTCATAATTAAGAACAATTTACACAAAAATTAGGCAGAAAAGATAAGAACCGAAAAGAATAAAATAAAATAAAAAATACAAGTAAAAATAAGTAAATAAATAATTCAAAAATAATAAAAAATAAGATCACACTGGCTAAACTCACCAAGTTGCAGGCTTGCTGACAGAAAAAAGTTAAGAAAAATTTCAAAAATTATCTTCATTCTGTTTCTTCTATACAGTTCTGGAGAGTTCTGGAGAGATTAAGTTACCTTTAAGCAAGCAGTAACAGACAGTAGTGTGATGGGAGGGGGAATCACCTCCAAGCCATGTGTCCAGTTAGCAAGGGAATGACAGAGAACAATAAAAAAAAAAAAAAAAACATGGCCGGTCTTAGAATTCCTACATATAACCAAAACCCTAATATACCAAACCTAAATTTCATAATTAAGAACAATTTACACAAAAATTAGGCAGAAAAGATAAGAACCGAAAAAGAATAAAATAAAATAAAAAATACAAGTAAAAATAAGTAAATAAATAATTCAAAAAATAATAAAAAATAAGATCACACTGGCTAAACTCACCAAGTTGCAGGCTTGCTGACAGAAAAAGTTAAGAAAATTTCAAAAATTATCTTCATTCTGTTTCTTCTATACAGTTCTGGAGAGTTCTGGAGAGATTAAGTTACCTTAAGCAAGCAGTAACAGACAGTAGTGTGATGGAGGGGGGAATCACCCAAGCCATGTGTCCAGTTAGCAAGGGAATGACAGAGAACAATAAAAAAAACATGGCCGGTCTTAGAATTCCTACATATAACCAAAACCCTAATATACCAAACCTAAATTTCATAATTAAGAACAATTTACACAAAAATTAGGCAGAAAAGATAAGAACCGAAAAAGAATAAAATAAAATAAAAATACAAGTAAAAATAAGTAAATAAATAATTCAAAAAATAATAAAAAATAAGATCACACTGGCTAAACTCACCAGTTGCAGTTTGCTGGACAGAAAAAAGTTAAGAAAATTTCAAAATTATCTTCATTCTGTTTCTTCTATACAGTTCTGGAGAGTTCTGGAGAGATTAAGTTACCTTAAGCAAGCAGTAACAGACAGTAGTGTGATGGAGGGGGGAATCACCTCCAAGCCATGTGTCCAGTTAGCAAGGGAATGACAGAGAACAATAAAAAAAAAAAAAAAAAAAAAAAAAAAAAAAAAAAACATGGCCGGTCTAGAATTCCTACATATAACCAAAACCCTAATATACCAAACCTAAATTTCATAATTAAGAACAATTTACACAAAAATTAGGCAGAAAAGATAAGAACCGAAAAAGAATAAAATAAAATAAAATACAAGTAAAAATAAGTAAATAAATAATTCAAAAATAATAAAAATAAGATCACATTCTGGCTAAACTCACCAAGTTGCAGGCTTTAAGGACAGAAAAAAGTTAAGAAAATTTCAAAAAATTATCTTCATTCTGTTTCTTCTATACAGTTCTGAGAGTTCTGGAGAGATTAAGTTACCTTAAGCAAGCAGTAACAGACAGTAGTGTGATG
This sequence comes from Ascarosepion bandense, assembly GCA_037127315.1. Classification (NCBI taxonomy): domain Eukaryota; kingdom Metazoa; phylum Mollusca; class Cephalopoda; order Sepiida; family Sepiidae; genus Ascarosepion; species Ascarosepion bandense. The sequence goes on from JBBBDQ010000151.1 coordinate 5,346,710, forward strand.
GAGGGGGGAATCACCTGCCACAGTGTCCAGTTAGCAAGGGGAATGACAGAGAACAATAAAAAAAAAAAAAAAAAAAACAAAAAAAAAACATGGCCGGTCTTAGAATTCCTACATATAACCAAAACCCTAATATACCAAACCTAAATTTCATAATTAAGAACAATTTACACAAAAAATTAGGCAGAAAAGATAAGAACCGAAAAAGAATAAAATAAAATAAAATACAAGTAAAAATAAGTAAATAAATAATTCAAAAATAATAAAAAAATAAGATCACACTGGCTAAACTCACCAAGTTGCAGGCTTGCTGACAGAAAAAAGTTAAGAAAATTTCAAAAATTATCTTCATTCTGTTTCTTCTATACAGTTCTGGAGAGTTCTGGAGAGATTAAGTTACCTTAAGCAAGCAGTAACAGACAGTAGTGTGATGGAGGGGGAATCACCTCCAAGCCATGTGTCCAGTTAGCAAGGGAATGACAGAGAACAATAAAAAAAAAAAAAAAAAACATGGCCGGTCTTAGAATTCCTACATATAACCAAAACCTCTTAATATACCAAACCTAAATTTCATAATTAAGAACAATTTACACAAAAATTAGCAGAAAAGATAAGAACCTCAAAAAAGAATAAAATAAAAATAAAAATACAAGTAAAAATAAGTAAATAAATAATTCAAAAATAATAAAATAAGATCACACTGGCTAAACTCACCAAGTTGCAGGCTTGCTGACAGAAAAAAGTTAAGAAAATTTCAAAAATTATCTTCATTCTGTTTCTTCTATACAGTTCTGGAGAGTTCTGGAGAGATTAAGTTACCTTAAGCAAGCAGTAACAGACAGTAGTGTGATGGAGGGGGGAATCACCTCCAAGCCATGTGTCCAGTTAGCAAGGGAATGACAGAGAACAATAAAAAAAAAAAACATGGCCGGTCTTAGAATTCCTACATATAACCAAAACCCTAATATACCAAACCTAAATTTCATAATTAAGAACAATTTACACAAAAAATTAGGCAGAAAAGATAAGAACCGAAAAAGAATAAAATAAAATAAAAAATACAAGTAAAAATAAGTAAATAAATAATTCAAAAAATAATAAAAAAATAAGATCACACTGGCTAAACTCACCAAGTTGCAGGCTTGCTGACAGAAAAAAAGTTAAGAAAATTTCAAAAATTATCTTCATTCTGTTTCTTCTATACAGTTCTGGAGAGTTCTGGAGAGATTAAGTTACTCATGCCAGGCAACAGACAGTAGTGTGATGGAGGGGGAATCACCTCCAAGCCATGTGTCCAGTTAGCAAGGGAATGACAGAGAACAATAAAAAAAAAAAAAAAAAACAAAAAAAAACATGGCCGGTCTTAGAACTTTACATATGTAACCAAAACCCTAATATACCAAACCTAAATTTCATAATTAAGAACAATTTACACAAAAATTAGGCAGAAAGATAAGAACCGAAAAGAATAAAATAAAATAAAAAATTATGTAAGTAAAATAAGTAAATAAATAATTCAAAAAAATAATAAAAAATAAGATCACACTGGCTAAACTCACCAAGCTGCAGGCTTGCTGACAGAAAAAAGTTAAGAAAAATTTCAAAAATTATCTTCATTCTGTTTCTTCTATACAGTTCTGGAGAGTTCTGGAGAGATTAAGTTATCTTAAGCAAGCAGTAACAGACAGTAGTGTGATGGAGGGGGGAATCACTCCCCAAGCCATGTGTCCAGTTAGCAAAGGGAATGACAGAGAACAATAAAAAAAAAAACAAAAAAAAAACATGGCCGGTCTTAGAATTCCTACATATAACCAAAACCCTAATATACCAAACCTAAATTTCATAATTAAGAACAATTTACACAAAAATTAGGCAGAAAAGATAAGAACCGAAAAAGAATAAAATAAAATAAAAAATACAAGTAAAAATAAGTAAATAAATAATTCAAAAAATAATAAAAATAAGATCACACTTAAGCAAACTCACCAAGGCTGCAGGCTTGCTGACAGAAAAAAGTTAAGAAAATTTCAAAATTATCTTCATTCTGTTTCTTCTATACAGTTCTGGAGAGTTCTGGAGAGATTAAGTTACCTTAAGCAAGCAGTAACAGACAGTAGTGTGATGGAGGGGGGAATCACCTCCAAGCCATGTGTCCAGTTAGCAAGGGAATGACAGAGAACAATAAAAAAAAAAAAAAAAAACAAAAAAAAAACATGGCCGGTCTTAGAATTCCTACATATAACCAAAACCCTAATATACCAAACCTAAATTTCATAATTAAGAACAATTTACACAAAAATTAGGCAGAAAAGATAAGAACCGAAAAAGAATAAAAATAAAAATAAAAAATACAAGTAAAAATAAGTAAATAAATAATTCAAAAATAATAAAAAATAAGATCACACTGGCTAAACTCACCAAGTTGCAGGCTTGCTGACAGAAAAAGTTAAGAAATTTCAAAAATTATCTTCATTCTGTTTCTTCTATACAGTTCTGGAGAGTTCTGGAGAGATTAAGTTACCTACAAGCAGTAACAGACAGTAGTGTGATGGAGGGGGGAATCACCTCCAAGCCATGTGTCCAGTTAGCAAGGGAATGACAGAGAACAATAAAAAAAAAAAAAAAAAAAAACATGGCCGGTCTTAGAATTCCTACATATAACCAAAACCCTAATATACCAAACCTAAATTTCATAATTAAGAACAATTTACACAAAAATTAGGCAGAAAAGATAAGAACCGGAAAAGAATAAAATAAAATAAAAATACAAGTAAAAATAAGTAAATAAATAATTCAAAAAATAATAAAAATAAGATCACACTGGCTAAACTCACCAAGTTGCAGGCTTGCTGACAGAAAAAAGTTAAGAAAATTTCAAAAAATTATCTTCTATTCTGTTTCTTCTATACAGTTCTGGAGAGTTCTGGAGAGATTAAGTTACCTTAAGCAAGCAGTAACAGACAGTAGTGTGATGGAGGGGGGAATCACCTCCAAGCCATGTGTCCAGTTAGCAAGGGAATGACAGAGAACAATAAAAAAAAAAAAAAAAAAAAAAAAAACATGGCCGGTCTTAGAATTCCTACATATAACCAAAACCCTAATATACCAAACCTAAATTTCATAATTAAGAACAATTTACACAAAAATTAGGCAGAAAAGATAAGAACCTAGTGAAATAAAATAAAATAAAAAATACAAGTAAAAATAAGTAAATAAATAATTCAAAAAATAATAAAAAATAAGATCACATTACAAACTCACCAAGTTGCAGGCTTGCTGACAGAAAAAAGTTAAGAAAATTTCAAAAATTATCTTCATTCTGTTTCTTCTATACAGTTCTGGAGAGTTCTGGAGAGATTGTTACCTTAAGCAAGCAGTAACAGACAGTAGTGTGATGGAGGGGGGGAAATCACCTCCAAGCCATGTGTCCAGTTAGCAAGGGAATGACAGAGAACAATTAAAAAAAAAAAAAAACAAAAAAAAAACATGGCCGGTCTTAGAATTCCTACACATATAACCAAAACCCTAATATACCAAAAACCTAAATTTCATAATTAAGAACAATTTACACAAAAATTAGGCAGAAAAGATAAGAACCGAAAAAGAATAAAATAAAATAAAAAATACAAGTAAAAATAAGTAAATAAATAATTCAAAATAATAAAAATAAGATCACACTGGCTAAACTCACCAAGTTGCAGGCTTGCTGACAGAAAAAAAGTTAAGAAAATTTCAAAATTACCTACTTGTTTCTTCTATACAGTTCTGGAGAGTTCTGGAGAGATGGTTACCTTAAGCAAGCAGTAACAGACAGTAGTGTGATGGAGGGGGGAATCACCTCCAAGCCATGTGTCCAGTTAGCAAGGAATGACAGAGAACAATAAAAAAAAAAACAAAAAAAAACATGGCCGGTCTTAGAATTCCTACATATAACCAAAAACCCTAATATACCAAACCTAAATTTCATAATTAAGAACAATTTACACAAAAATTAGGCAGAAAAGATAAGAACCGAAAAAGAATAAAATAAAATAAAAAATACAAGTAAAAATAAGTAAATAAATAATTCAAAAATAATAAAAAATAAGATCACACTGGCTAAACTCACCAAGTTGCAGGCTTGCTGGACAGAAAAAGTTAAGAAAATTCCTCAAAATTATCTTCATTCTGTTTCTTCTATACAGTTCTGGAGAGTTCTGGAGAGATTAAGTTACCTTAAGCAAGCAGTAACAGACAGTAGTGTGATGGAGGGGGGAATCACCTCCAAGCCATGTGTCCAGTTAGCAAGGGAATGACAGAGAACAATAAAAAAAAAAAACAAAAAAAAAAACATGGCCGGTCTTAGAATTCCTACATATAACCAAAACCCTAATATACCAAACCTAAATTTCATAAGAACAATTTACACAAAAATTAGGCAGAAAAGATAAGAACCGAAAAAGAATAAAATAAAATAAAAAATACAAGTAAAAATAAGTAAATAAATAATTCAAAAAATAATAAAAAATAAGATCACACTGGCTAAACTCACCAAGCTGCAGGCTTGCTGACAGAAAAAGTTAAGAAAATTTCAAAAAATTATCTTCATTCTGTTTCTTCTATACAGTTCTGGAGAGTTCTGGAGAGATTAAGTTACCTTAAGCAAGCAGTAACAGACAGTAGTGTGATGGAGGGGGAATACCTCCAAGCCATGTGTCCAGTTAGCAAGGGAATGACAGAGAACAATAAAAAAAAAAAAAAAAAAAAAAAAACAAAAAAAACATGGCCGGTCTTAGAATTCCTACATATAACCAAAACCCTAATATACCAAACCTAAATTTCATAATTAAGAACAATTTACACAAAAATTAGGCAGAAAAGATAAGAACCGAAAAAGAATAAAATAAAATAAAAAATACAAGTAAAATAAGTAAATAAATAATTCAAAAAATAATAAAAAATAAGATCACACTGGCTAAACTCACCAAGTTGCAGGCTTGCTGACAGAAAGCTAAGAAAAATTTCAAAAATTATCTTCATTCTGTTTCTTCTATACAGTTCTGGAGAGTTCTGGAGAGATTAAGTTACCTTTAAGCAAGCAGTAACAGACAGCAGTGTGATGGAGGGGGAATCACCTCCAAGCCATGTGTCCAGTTAGCAAGGGAATGACAGAGAACAATAAAAAAAAAAAAAAAAAAAACACATGGCCGGTCTTAGAATTCCTAAGTATATAACCAAACCCTAATATACCAAACCTAAATTTCATAATTAAGAACAATTTACACAAAAATTAGGCAGAAAAAAGATAAGAACCGAAAAAGAATAAAATAAAATAAAAATACAAGTAAAAATAAGTAAATAAATAATTCAAAAAATAATAAAAAATAAGATCACACTGGCTAAACTCACCAAGTTGCAGGCTTGCTGACAGAAAAAAGTTAAGAAAATTTCAAAAATTATCTTCATTCTGTTTCTTCTATACAGTTCTGGAGAGTTCTGGAGAGATTAAGTTACCTTAAGCAAGCAGTAACAGACAGTAGTGTGATGGAGGGGGGAATCACCTCCAAGCCATGTGTCCAGTTAGCAAGGGAATGACAGAGAAACAATAAAAAAAAAAAAAAAACATGGCCGGTCTTAGAATTCCTACATATAACCAAAACCCTAATATACCAAACCTAAATTTCATAATTAAGAACAATTTACACAAAAATTAGGCAGAAAAGATAAGAACCGAAAAAGAATAAAATAAAATAAAAAATACAAGTAAAAATAAGTAAATAAATAATTCAAAAAATAATAAAAAATAAGATCACACTGGCTAAACTCACCAAGTTGCAGGCTTGCTGACAGAAAAAAGTTAAGAAAATTTCAAAAAATTATCTTCATTCTGTTTCTTCTATACAGTTCTGGAGAGTTCTGGAGATTAAGTTACCTTAAGCAAGCAGTAACAGACAGTAGTGTGATGGAGGGGGGAATCACCTCCAAGCCATGTGTCCAGTTAGCAAGGGAATGACAGAGAACAATAAAAAAAAAAAAACATGGCCGGTCTTATAATTCCTACATATAACCAAAACCCTAATATACCAAACCTAAATTTCATAATTAAGAACAATTTACACAAAAATTAGGCAGAAAAGATAAGAACCGAAAAGAATAAAATAAAATAAAAAATACAAGTAAAAATAAGTAAATAAATAATTCAAAAAAATAATAAAAAATAAGATCACACTGGCTAAACTCACCAAGTTGCAGGCTTGCTGACAGAAAAAAGTTAAGAAAATTTCAAAATTATCTTCATTCTGTTTCTTCTATACAGTTCTGGAGAGTTCTGGAGAGATTGGTTACCTTAAGCAAGCAGTAACAGACAGTAGTGTGATGGAGGGGGGAATCACCTCCAAGCCATGTGTCCAGTTAGCAAGGGAATGACAGAGAACAATAAAAAAAACATGGCCGGTCTTAGAATTCCTACATATAACCAAAACCCTAATATACCAAACCTAAATTTCATAATTAAGAACAATTTACACAAAAATTAGGCAGAAAAGATAAGAACTGAAAAAGAATAAAATAAAATAAAAAATACAAGTAAAAATAAGTAAATAAATAATTCAAAATAATAAAAAATAAGATCACACTGGCTAAACTCACCAAGTTGCAGGCTTGCTGACAGAAAAAGTTAAGAAAATTTCAAAATTATCTTCATTCTGTTTCTTCTATACAGTTCTGGAGAGTTCTGGAGAGATTAAGTTACCTTTAAGCAAGCAGTAACAGACAGTAGTGTGATGGAGGGGGGGAATCACCTCCAAGCCATGTGTCCAGTTAGCAAGGGAATGACAGAGAACAATAAAAAAAAAAAAAAAAAAAAAAAAAAACATGGCCGGTCTTAGAATTCCTACATATAACCAAAACCCTAATATACCAAACCTAAATTTCATAATTAAGAACAATTTACACAAAAATTAGGCAGAAAAGATAAGAACCGAAAAAGAATAAAATAAAATAAAAAATACAAGCAGCAAATAAATAATTCAAAAAATAATAAAAAATAAGATCACACTGGCTAAACTCACCAAGTTGCAGGCTTGCTGACAGAAAAAAGTTAAGAAAATTTCAAAATTATCTTCATTCTGTTTCTTCTATACAGTTCTGGAGAGTTCTGGAGACATTTGTTGCCCTTAAGCAAGCAGTAACAGACAGTAGTGTGATGGAGGGGGGAATCACCTCCAAGCCATGTGTCCAGTTAGCAAGGGAATGACAGAGAACAATAAAAAAAAAAAAACAAAAAAACATGGCCGGTCTTAGAATTCCTACATATAACCAAAACCCCAATATACCAAACCTAAATTTCATAATTAAGAACAATTTACACAAAAATTAGGCAGAAAAGATAAGAACCGAAAAAGAATAAAATAAAATAAAAAATACAAGTAAAAATAAGTAAATAAATAATTCAAAAAATAATAAAAAATAAGATCACACTGGCTAAACTCACCAAGTTGCAGGCTTGCTGACAGAAAAAAGTTAAGAAAATTTCAAAAATTATCTTCATTCTGTTTCTTCTATACAGTTCTGGAGAGTTCTGGAGAGATTAAGTTACCTTAAGCAAGCAGTAACAGACAGTAGTGTGATGGAGGGGGGAATCACCTCCAAGCCATGTGTCCAGTTAGCAAGGGAATGACAGAGAACAATAAAAAAAAAAACATGGCCGGTCTTAGAATTCCTACATATAACCAAAACCCCAATATACCAAACCTAAATTTCATAATTAAGAACAATTTACACAAAAATTAGGCAGAAAAGACAAGAACCGAAAAAGAATAAAATAAAATAAAAAATACAAGTAAAAATAAGTAAATAAATAATTCAAAAATAATAAAAAATAAGATCACACTGGCTAAACTCACCAAGTTGCAGGCTTGCTGACAGAAAAAAGTTAAGAAAATTTCAAAAATTATCTTCATTCTGTTTCTTCTATACAGTTCTGGAGAGTTCTGAGAGATTAAGTTACCTTAAGCAAGCAGTAACAGACAGTAGTGTGATGGAGGGGGGAATCACCTCCAAGCCATGTGTCCAGTTAGCAAGGGAATGACAGAGAACAATAAAACAAAAAAAAAAAAACATGGCCGGTCTTAGAATTCTACATATAACCAAAACCCTAATATACCAAACCTAAATTTCATAATTAAGAACAATTTACACAAAAATTAGGCAGAAAAGATAAGAACCGAAAAAGAATAAAATAAAATAAAAAATACAAGTAAAAATAAGTAAATAACACCAAAAATAATAAAAAATAAGATCACACTGGCTAAACTCACCAAGTTGCAGGTTTGCTGACAGAAAAAAGTTAAGAAAATTTCAAAAATTATCTTCATTCTGTTTCTTCTATACAGTTCTGGAGAGTTCTGGAGAGATTAAGCTACCTTAAGCAAGCAGTAACAGACAGTAGTGTGATGGAGGGGGGGGGGGAATCATTCCAAGCCATGTGTCCAGTTAGCAAGGGAATGACAGAGAACAATAAAAAAAAAAAAAAAAAAAAACATGGCCGGTCTTAGAATTCACATATAACCAAAACCCTAATATACCAAACCTAAATTTCATAATTAAGAACAATTTACACAAAAATTAGGCAAGAAAAGATAAGAACCGAAAAAGAATAAAATAAAATAAAAATACAAGTAAAAATAAGTAAATAAATAATTCAAAAAATAATAAAAAAAATAAGATCACACTGGCTAAACTCACCAAGTTGCAGGCTTGCTGACAGAAAAAAGTTAAGAAAAATTTCAAAAATTATCTTCATTCTGTTTCTTCATACAGTTCTGGAGAGTTCTGAGAGATTAAGTTACCTTAAGCAAGCAGTAACAGACAGTAGTGTGATGGAGGGGGGAATCACCTCCAAGCCATGTGTCCAGTTAGCAAGGGAATGACAGAGAACAATAAAAAAAAAAAAAAAAAAAAACATGGCCGGTCTTAGAATTCCTACATATAACCAAAACCCTAATATACCAAACCTAAATTTCATAATTAAGAACAATTTACACAAAAATTAGGCAGAAAAGATAAGAACCGAAAAAGAATAAAATAAAATAAAAAATACAAGTAAAAATAAGTAAATAAATAATTCAAAAATAATAAAAAAATAAGATCACACTGGCTAAACTCACCAAGTTGCAGGCTTGCTGACAGAAAAAAGTTAAGAAAATTTCAAAAAATTATCTTCATTCTGTTTCTTCTATACAGTTCTGGAGAGTTCTGGAGAGATTAAGTTACCTTACAAGCAGTAACAGACAGTAGTGTGATGGAGGGGGGAATCACCTCCAAGCCATGTGTCCAGTTAGCAAGGGAATGACAGAGAACAATAAAAAAAAAAAAAAAAACATGGCCGGTCTTAGAATTCCTACATATAACCAAAACCCTAATATACCAAACCTAAATTTCATAATTAAGAACAATTTACACAAAAAATTAGGCAGAAAAGATAAGAACCGAAAAAGAATAAAAAATAAAATAAAAATACAAGTAAAAATAAGTAAATAAATAATTCAAAAAATAATAAAAATAAGATCACACTGGCTAAACTCACCAAGTTGCAGGCTTGTTGACAGAAAAAAGTTAAGAAAATTTCAAAAATTATCTTCATTCTGTTTCTTCTATACAGTTCTGGAGAGTTCTGGAGAGATTAAGTTACCTTAAGCAAGCAGTAACAGACAGTAGTGTATGGAGGGGGGAATCACCTCCAAGCCATGTGTCCAGTTAGCAAGGGAATGACAGAGAACAATAAAAAAAAAACATGGCCGGTCTTAGAATTCCTACATATAAACCAAAACCCTAATATACCAAAAACCTAAATTTCATAATTAAGAACAATTTACACAAAAATTAGGCAGAAAAGATAAGAACCGAAAAAGAATAAAATAAAATAAAAAAAATACAAGTAAAAATAAGTAAATAAATAATTCAAAATAATAAAAAATAAGATCACACTGGCTAAACTCACCATTGCAGGCTTGCTGACAGAAAAAAAAGTTAAGAAAATTCTCAAAATTATCTTCATTCTGTTTCTTCTATACAGTTCTGGAGAGATTAAGTTACCTTAAGCAAGCAGTAACAGACAGTAGTGTGATGGAGGGGGAATCACCTCCAAGCCATGTGTCCAGTTAGCAAGGGAATGACAGAGAACAATAAAAAAAACAAAAAAAAAACATGGCCGGTCTTAGAATTCCTACATATAACCAAAACCCTAATATACCAAACCTAAATTTCATAATTAAGAACAATTTACACAAAAATTAGGCAGAAAAGATTAGAAAACTGAAAAAGAATAAAATAAAATAAAAAATACAAGTAAAAATAAGTAAATAAATAATCAAAAAATAATAAAAAATAAGATCACACTGGCTAAACTCACCAAGTTCGCAGGCTTGCTGACAGAAAAAGTTAAGAAAATTTCAAAAATTATCTTCATTCTGTTTCTTCTATACAGTTCTGGAGAGATTAAGTTACCTTAAGCAAGCAGTAACAGACAGTAGTGTGATGGAGGGGGGAATCACCTCCAAGCCATGTGTCCAGTTAGCAAGGGAATGACAGAGAACAAATAAAAAAAAAAAAAAAAAAAAACAAAAAAAAAAACATGGCCGGTCTTAGAATTCCCATACATAACCAAAACCCTAATATACCAAACCTAAATTTCATAATTAAGAACAATTTACACAAAAATTAGGCAGAAAAGATAAGAACCGAAAAAGAATAAAATAAAATAAAAAATACAAGTAAAAATAAGTAAATAAATAATTCAAAAAATAATAAAAAAAAATAAGATCACACTGGCTAAACTCACCGTAAGTTGCAGGCTTGCTGACAGAAAAAAAAAAGTTAAGAAAATTTCAAAATTATCTTCATTCTGTTTCTTCTATACAGTTCTGGAGAGTTCTGGAGAGATTAAGTTACCTTAAGCAAGCAGTAACAGACAGTAGTGTGATGGAGGGGGGAATCACCTCCAAGCCATGTGTCCAGTTAGCAAGGGAATGACAGAGAACAATAAAAAAAAAAAAAAAAAAAAAAACAAAAAAAAAACATGGCCGGTCTTAGAACTCCTACATATAACCAAAACCCTAATATACCAAACCTAAATTTCATAATTAAGAACAATTTACACAAAAATTAGGCAGAAAAGATAAGAACCGAAAAAGAATAAAATAAAATAAAAATACAAGTAAAAATAAGTAAATAAATAATTCAAAAAATAATAAAAAATAAGATCACACTGGCTAAACTCACCAAGTTGCAGGCTTGCTGACAGAAAAAAGTTAAGAAAATTTCAAAAATTATCTTCATTCTGTTTCTTCTATACAGTTCTGGAGAGTTCTGGAGAGATTGTTACCTTAAGCAAGCAGTAACAGACAGTAGTGTGATGGAGGGGGGGAATCACCTCCAAGCCATGTGTCCAGTTAGCAAGGGAATGACAGAGAACAATAAAAAAAAAAAAAAAAAAAAAAAAACATGGCCGGTCTTAGAATTCCTACATATAACCAAAACCCTAATATACCAAACCTAAATTTCATAATTGGAAGAACAATTTACACAAAAATTAGCAGAAAAGATAAGAACCGAAAAAGAATAAAATAAAATAAAAAATACAAGTAAAAATAAGTAAATAAATAATTCAAAAAATAATAAAAAAAATAAGATCACACTGGCTAAACTCACCAAGTTGCAGGCTGTTTGACAGAAAAAAGTTAAGAAAATTTCAAAAATTATCTTCATTCTGTTTTCCTATACAGTTCTGGAGAGTTCTGGAGAGATTAAGTTACCTTAAGCAAGCAGTAACAGACAGTAGTGTGATGGAGGGGGGAATCACTCCAAGCCATGTGTCCAGTTAGCAAGGGAATGACAGAGAACAATAAAAAAAAAAAAAAAAAAAAACATGGCCGGTCTTAGAATTCCTACATATAACCAAAACCCTAATATACCAAACCTAAATTTCATAATTAAGAACAATTTACACAAAAATTAGGCAGAAAAGATAAGAACCGAAAAAGAATAAAATAAAATAAAAAATACAAGTAAAAATAAGTAAATAAATAATTCAAAAAATAATAAAAAATAAGATCACACTGGCTAAACTCACCAAGCTGCAGGTATTGTTGACAGAAAAAAGTTAAGAAAATTTCAAAAATTATCTTCATTCTGTTTCTTCTATACAGTTCTGAGAATTTGGAGAGATTAAGTTACCCAAGGGGGCAGTAACAGACAGTAGTGTGATGGAGGGGGAATCACCTCCAAGCCATGTGTCCAGTTAGCAAGGGAATGACAGAGAACAATAAAAAAAAAAAAAAAAAAACATGGCCGGTCTTAGAATTCCTACATATAACCAAAACCCTAATATACCAAACCTAAATTTCATAATTAAGAACAATTTACACAAAAATTAGGCAGAAAAGATAAGAACCGAAAAGAATAAAATAAAATAAAAAATACAAAGTAAAAATAAGTAAATAAATAATTCAAAAATAATAAAAAATAAGATCACACTGGCTAAACTCACCAAGTTGCAGGCTTGCTGACAGAAAAAAGTTAAGAAAATTTCAAAATTATCTTCATTCTGTTTCTTCTATACAGTTCTGGAGTTCTGGAGAGATTGCTGATTTTGCCAGCAGTAACAGACAGAAAATGTGATGGAGGGGAATCACCTCCAAGCCATGTGTCCAGTTAGCAAGGGAATGACAGAGAACAATAAAAAAAAAACATGGCCGGTCTTAGAATTCCTACATATAACCAAAACCCTAATATACCAAACCTAAATTTCATAATTAAGAACAATTTACACAAAAATTAGGCAGAAAAGATAAGAACCGAAAAAGAATAAAATAAAATAAAAAATACAAGTAAAAATAAGTAAATAAATAATTCAAAAAATAATAAAAAATAAGATCACACTGGCTAAACTCACCAAGTTGCAGGCTTGCTGACAGAAAAAAGTTAAGAAAATTTCAAAAATTATCTTCATTCTGTTTCTTCTATACAGTTCTGGAGAGATTAAGTTACCTTAAGCAAGCAGTAACAGACAGTAGTGTGATGGGAGGGGGGAATCACCTCCAAGCCATGTGTCCAGTTAGCAAGGGAATGACAGAGAACAATAAAAAAAAAAAAAAAAAAAAACAAAAAAAACATGGCTGGTCTTAGAATTCCTACATATAAATCAAAACCCTAAATATACCAAACCTAAATTTCATAATTAAGAACAATTTACACAAAAATTAGGCAGAAAAGATAAGAACCGAAAAGAATAAAATAAAATAAAAATACAAGTAAAATAAGTAAATAAATAATTCAAAAAATAATAAAAAATAAGATCACACTGGCTAAACTCACCAAGTTGCAGGCTTGCTGACAGAAAAAAAGTTATGAAAATTAAAATTATCTTCATTCTGTTTCTTCTATACAGTTCTGGAGAGTTCTGGAGAGATTAAGTTACCTAGCAGTAACAGACAGTAGTGTGATGGAGGGGGGAATCACCTCCAAGCCATGTGTCCAGTTAGCAAGGGAATGACAGAGAACAATAAAAAAAAAAAACAAAAAAAAAAACATGGCCGGTCTTAGAATTCCTACATATAACCAAAACCCTAATATACCAAACCTAAATTTCATAATTAAGAACAATTTACACAAAAATTAGGCAGAAAAGATAAGAACCGAAAAAGAATAAAATAAAATAAAAAATACAAGTAAAAATAAGTAAATAAATAATTCAAAAAATAATAAAAATAAGATCACACTGGCTAAACTCACCAAGCTGCAGGCTTGCTGACAGAAAAAAGTTAAGAAAATTTCAAAATTATCTTCATTCTGTTTCTTCTATACAGTTCTGGAGAGTTCTGGAGAGATTAAGTTACCTTAAGCAAGCAGCATTGGCTGGGGTAGTGTGATGGAGGGGGAATCACCTCCCAAGCCATGTGTCCAGTTAGCAAGGGGAATGACAGAGAACAATAAAAAAACAAAAAAAAACATGGCCGGTCTTAGAATTCCTACATATAACCAAAACCCTAATATACCAAACCTAAATTTCATAATTAAGAACAATTTACACAAAAATTAGCAGAAAAGATAAGAACCGAAAAGAATAAAATAAAAATAAAAAAAAATACAAGTAAAAATAAGTAAATAAATAATTCAAAAAATAATAAAAAATAAGATCACACTGGCTAAACTCACCAAGTTGCAGGCTTGCTGACAGAAAAAAGTTAAGAAAAATTTCAAAAATTATCTTCATTCTGTTTCTTCTATACAGTTCTGGAGAGTTTCGGAGAGATTAAGTTACCTTAAGCAAGCAGTAACAGACAGTAGTGTGATGGGAGGGGGAATCACCTCCAAGCCATGTGTCCAGTTAGCAAGGGAATGACAGAGAACAATAAAAAAAAAAAACATGGCCGGTCTTAGAATTCCTACATATAACCAAAAACCCTAATATACCAAACCTAAATTTCATAATTAAGAACAATTTACACAAAAATTAGGCAGAAAAGATAAGAACCGAAAAGAATAAAATAAAATAAAAAATACAAGTAAAAATAAGTAAATAAATAATTCAAAATAATAAAAATAAGATCACACTGGCTAAATCTCACCAAGTTGCAGGCTTGCTGACAGAAAATGTTAAGAAAATTTCAAAAATTATCTTCATTCTGTTTCTCTATACAGTTCTGGAGAGTTCTGGAGAGATTAAGTTACTCTTACAAGCAGTAACAGACAGTAGTATGGAGGGGGGAATCACCTCCAAGCCATGTGTCCAGTTAGCAAGGGAATGACAGAGAACAACAAAAACATGGCCGGTCTTAGAATTCCTACATATAACCAAAAAACCCTAATATACCAAACCTAAATTTCATAATTAAGAACAATTTACACAAAAATTAGGTAGAAAAGATAAGAACCCAAAAAGAATAAAATAAAATAAAATATAAGTAAAAATAAGTAAATAAATAATTCAAAAATAATAAAAATAAGATCACACTGGCTAAACTCACCAAGTTGCAGGCTTGCTGACAGAAAAAAAGTTAAGAAAATTTAAAAATTATCTTCATTCTGTTTCTTCTACAGTTCTGGAGAGTTCTGGAGAGATTGCTTACCTTTAAGCAAGCAGTAACAGACAGTAGTGTGATGGAGGGGGGAATCACCTCCAAGCCATGTGTCCAGTTAGCAAGGGAATGACAGAGAACAATAAAAAAAAAAACATGGCCGGTCTTAGAATTCCTACATATAACCAAAAACCCTAATATACCAAACCTAAATTTCATAATTAAGAACAATTTGGTTATAAAAAAATTAGGCAGAAAAGATAAGAACCGAAAAAGAATAAAAATAAAATAAAATACAAGTAAAAATAAGTAAATAAATAATTCAAAAAATAATAAAAAATAAGATCACACTGGCTAAACTCACCAAGTTGCAGGCTTGCTGACAGAAAAAGTTAAGAAAATTTCAAAAATTATCTTCATTCTGTTTCTTCTATATACAGTTCTGGAGAGTTCTGGAGAGATTAAGTTACCTTAAGCAAGCAGTAACAGACAGTAGTGTGATGGAGGGGGGAACCACCTCCAAGCCATGTGTCCAGTTAGCAAGGGAATGACAGAGAACAATAAAAAAAAAAAACAAAAAAAAACATGGCCGGTCTTAGAATTCCTACATATAACCAAAACCCTAATATACCAAACCTAAATTTCATAATTAAGAACAATTTACACAAAATTAGGCAGAAAAGATAAGAACCGAAAAGAATAAAATAAATAAAAATACAAGTAAAATAAGCAAATAAATAATTCAAAAATAATAAAAAATAAGATCACACTGGCTAAACTCACCAAGCTGTAGGCTTGCTGACAGAAAAAAGTTAAGAAAATTTCAAAAATTATCTTCATTCTGTTTCTTCTATACAGTTCTGGAGAGTTCTGGAGAGATTAAGTTACCTACAAGCAGTAACAGACAGTAGTGTGATGGAGGGGGGAATCACCTCCAAGCCATGTGTCCAGTTAGCAAGGGAATGTACAGAGAACAATAAAAAAAAAAAACATGGCCGGTCTTAGAATTCCTACATATAACCAAAAAACCCTAATATACCAAACCTAAATTTCATAATTAAGAACAATTTCATACAGCTGTAAAATTAGGCAGAAAAAGATAAGAACCGAAAAAGAATAAAATAAAATAAAAAAAATACAAGTAAAAATAAGTAAATAAAATAAATTCAAAAATAATAAAAAAATAAGATCACAATTGGCTAAACTCACTGTTGCAGGCTTGCTGACAGAAAAAAAAGCTAAGAAAATTTCAAAAATTATCTTCATTCTGTTTCTTCTATACAGTTCTGGAGAGTTCTGGAGAGATTAAGTTACCTTAAGCAAGAAAAATAGACAGTAGTGTGATGGAGGGGGAATCACCTCCAAGCCATGTGTCCAGTTAGCAAGGAAATGACAGAGAACAATAAAAAAAAAAAAAACATGGCCGGTCTTAGAATTCCTAAGCATATAACCAAACCCTAATATACCACAAACCTAAATTTCATAATTAAGAACAATTTACACAAAAATTAGGCAGAAAAGATAAGAAATCGAAAAAGAATAAAAATAAAAATAAAAAAAAATACAAGTAAAAATAAGTAAATAAATAATTCAAAAATAATAAAAATAAGATCACACTGGCTAAACTCACCAAGTTGCAGGCTTGCTGACAGAAAAAGTTAAGAAAATTTCAAAAATTAGTCTTCATTCTGTTTCTTCTATACAGTTCTGGAGAGTTCTGGAGAGATTAAGCAGCCTTAAGCAAGCAGTAACAGACAGTAGTGTGATGGAGGGGGGAATCACCTCCAAGCCATGTGTCCAGTTAGCAAGGGAATGACAGAGAACAATAAAAAAAAAACATGGCCGGTCTTAGAATTCCTACATATAACCAAAACCCTAATATACCAAACCTAAATTTCATACCAAGGAACAATTTACACAAAAATTAGGCAGAAAAGATAAGAACCGAAAGAATAAATAAAATAAAAAATACAGTAAAAAATAAGTAAATAAATAATTCAAAAAATAATAAAAAAAATAAGATCACACTGGCTAAACTCACCAAGTTGCAGGAAGTCGTTGACAGAAAAAGTTAAGAAAATTTCAAAATTATCTTCATTCTGTTTCTTCTATACAGTTCTGGAGAGTTCTGGAGAGATTAAGTTACCTTACAAGCAGTAACAGACAGTAGTGTGATGGAGGGGGGAATCACCCAAGCCATGTGTCCAGTTAGCAAGGGAATGACAGAGAACAATAAAAAAAAAAACAAAAAAAAACATGGCCGGTCTTAGAATTCCCATGCATATAACCAAAACCCCATCACCAAACCTAAATTTCATAATTAAGAACAATTTACACAAAAAAATTAGCAGAAAAGATAAGAACCGAAAAAGAATAATAAAATAAAATAAAAAATACAAGTAAAAATAAGTAAATAAATAATTCAAAAAATAAATAAAAATAAGATCACACTGGCTAAACTCACCAAGTTGCAGGCTTGCTGATGAAAAAAAGTTAAGAAAATTTCAAAATTATCTTCATTCTGTTTCTTCTATACAGTTCTGGAGAGTTCTGGAGAGATTAAGTTACCTTAAGCAAGCAGTAACAGACAGTGTGATGGAGGGGGGAATCACCTCCAAGCCATGTCCAGTTAGCAAGGGAATGACAGAGAACAATAAAAAAAAAACATGGCCGGTCTTAGAATTCCTACATATAACCAAAACCCTAATATACCAAACCTAAATTTCATAATTAAGAACAATTTACACAAAAATTAGGCAGAAAAGATAAGAACCGAAAAAGAATAAAATAAAATAAAAAATACAAGTAAAAATAAGTAAATAAATAATTCAAAAATAATAAAAATAAGATCACACTGGCTAAAATTCACCAAGTTGCAGGCTTGCTGACAGAAAAAAGTTAAGAAAATTTCAAAAATTATCTTCATTCTGTTTCTTCATACAGTTCTGGAGAGTTCTGGAGAGATTGGGTTACCTTACAAGCAGTAACAGACAGTAGTATGGAGGGGGAATCACCTCCAAGCCACATGTCCAGTTAGCAAGGGAATGACAGAGAACACAAAAAAAAAACATGGCCGGTCTTAGAATTCTACACATAACCAAAACCCTAATATACCAAACCTAAATTTCATAATTAAGAACAATTTACACAAAAATTAGCAGAAAAGATAAGAACCGAAAAAGAATAAAATAAAAATAAAAAATACAAGTAAAAATAAGTAAATAAATAAATTCAAAAAATAATAAAAAATAAGATCACACTGGCTAAACTCACCAAGCTGCAGGCTTGCTGACAGAAAAAGCGTGCTCTCAAAAATTATCTACTCTGTTTCTTCTATACAGTTCTGGAGAGTTCTGAGAGATTAAGTTACCTTAAGCAAGCAGTAACAGACAGTAGTGTGATGGAGGGGGGAATCACCTCCAAGCCATGTGTCCAGTTAGCAAGGGAATGACAGAGAACAATAAAAAACAAAAAAAAAAAAAACATGGCCGGTCTTAGAATTCCTACATATAACCAAAACCCTAATATACCAAACCTAAATTTCATAATTAAGAACAATTTACACAAAAAATTAGGCAGAAAAGATAAGAACCGAAAAAAGAATAAAATAAAATAAAAATAAGAAGTAAAAATAAGTAAATAAATAATTCAAAAAATAATAAAAAATAAGATCACATCAAGCAAAACTCGGGTTGCAGGCTTGCTGACAGAAAAGTTAAGAAAATTTCAAAAATTATCTTCATTCTGTTTCTTCTATACAGTTCTGGAGAGTTCTGGAGAGATTGTTACTCTTACAAGCAGTAACAGACAGTAGTGTGATGGAGGGGGAATCACCTCCAAGCCATGTGTCCAGTTAGCAAGGGAATGACAGAGAACAAAAAAAAAAAAAAAAAAACATGGCCGGTCTTAGAATTCCTACATATAACCAAAACCCCAATATACCAAACCTAAATTTCATAATAAAGAACAATTTACACAAAAATTAGGCAGAAAAGATAAGAACCGAAAAAAGAATAAAATAAAATAAAAAATACAAGTAAAAATAAGTAAATAAATAATTCAAAAATAATAAAAATAAGATCACACTGGCTAAACTCACCTATTGCAGGCTTGCTGACAGAAAAAAGTTAAGAAAATTTCAAAAAATTGTTCTCACTTGCTCTCTTCTATACAGTTCTGGAGAGTTCTGGAGAGATTAAGTTACCTTAAGCAAGCAGTAACAGACAGTAGTGTGATGGAGGGGGGGAAATCACCTGCCATGTGTCCAGTTAGCAAGGGAATGACAGAGAACAATAAAAAAAAAAAAAACATGGCCGGTCTTAGAATTCCTACATATAACCAAAACCCCAATATACCAAACCTAAATTTCATAATTAAGAACAATTTACACAAAAATTAGGCAGAAAAGATAAGAACCGAAAAAAAGAATAAAATAAAATAAAATACAAGTAAAAATAAGTAAATAAATAATTCAAAAACAATAAAAAATAAGATCACACTGGCTAAACTCACCAAGTTGCAGGCTTGCTGACAGAAAAAGTTAAGAAATTTCAAAATTATCTTCATTCTGCTTCTATACAGTTCTGGAGAGTTCTGGAGAGATTAAGGCCTTAAGCAAGCAGTAACAGACAGTAGTGTGATGGAGGGGGAATCACCCAAGCCACATGTCCAGTTAGCAAGGGAATGACAGAGAACAATAAAAAAACAAAAAAAAACATGGCCGGTCTTAGAATTCCTACATATAACCAAAACCCTAATATACCAAACCTAAATTTCATAATTAAGAACAATTTACACAAAAATTAGGCAGAAAAGATAAGAACCGGAATAAAATAAAATAAAAAATACAAGTAAAAATAAGTAAATAAATAATTCAAAAATAATAAAAAATAAGATCACACTGGCTAAACTCACCAAGTTGCAGGCTTGCTGACAGAAAAAAGTTAAGAAAATTTCAAAATTATCTTCATTCTGTTTCTTCTATGTTAGCCTCAGAGTTCTGGAGAGTATTAAGCTACCTTTTAAGCAAGCAGTAACAGACAGTAGTGCAGATGGAGGGGGAATCACCTCCAAGCCATGTGTCCAGTTAGCAAGGGAATGCATAGAGAACAATAAAAAAAAAAAAAAAAAAACATGGCCGGTCTTAGAATTCCTACATATAACCAAAACCCCAATATACCAAACCTAAATTTCATAATTAAGAACAATTTACACAAAATTAGGCAGAAAAGATAAGAACCGAAAAGAATAAAATAAAATAAAAAATACAAGTAAAAATAAGTAAATAAATAATTCAAAAAATAATAAAAAATAAGATCACACTGGCTAAACTCAACAAGGTTGCAGGCTTGCTGACAGAAAAAAGTTAAGAAAATTTCTCAAAAATTATCTTCATTCTGTTTCTTCTATACAGTTCTGGAGAGTTCTGGAGAGATTAAGTTACCTTAAGCAAGCAGTAACAGACAGTAAGGTGATGGAGGGGGGAATCACCTCCAAGCCATGTGTCCAGTTAGCAAGGGAATGACAGAGAACAATAAAAAAAAAAACATGGCCGGTCTTAGAATTCCTACATATAACCAAAACCCCAATATACCAAACCTAAATTTCATAATTAAGTGAACAATTTACACAAAAAATTAGCAGAAAAGATAAGAACCGAAAAAGAATAAAATAAAATAAAAATACAAGTAAAAAATAAGTAAATAAATAATTCAAAAATAATAAAAAATATGATCACACTGGCTAAACTCACCAAGTTGCAGGCTTGCTGACAGAAAAGTTAAGAAAATTTCTAAAAAATTACTCTCATTCTGTTTCTTCTATACAGTTCTGGAGAGTTCTGAGAGATTGGTTACCTACAAGCAGTAACAGACAGTAGTGTGATGGAGGGGGGAATCACCTCCAAGCCATGTGTCCAGTTAGCAAGGGAATGACAGAGAACAATAAAAAAACAAAAAAAAACATGGCCGGTCTTAGAATTCCTACATATAACCAAAACCCTAATATACCAAACCTAAATTTCATAATTAAGAACAATTTACACAAAAATTAGCAGAAAAGATAAGAACCGAAAAAGAATAAAATAAAGCAAAAATACAAGTAAAAATAAGTAAATAAATAATTCAAAAATAATAAAAAATAAGATCACACTACAAACTTCACCAAGCCAGGCTTCATGACAAAGAAAAAAGTTAAGAAAATTTCAAAAATTATCTTCATTCTTGTTTCTTCTATACAGTTCTGGAGAGTTCTGGAGAGATTAAGTTACTCAAGCAAGCAGTAACAGACAGTAGTGGTGATGGAGGGGGGAATCACCTCCAAGCCATGTGTCCAGTTAGCAAGGGAATGACAGAGAACAATAAAAAGAAAAACATGGCCGGTCTTAGAATTCCTACATATAACCAAAACCCTAATATACCAAACCTAAAATTTCATAATTAAGAACAATTTACACAAAAATTAGGCAGAAAAGATAAGAACCGAAAAAGAATAAAATAAAATAAAATACAAGTAAAAATAAGTAAATAAATAATTCAAAAATAATAAAAATAAGAGTCTGCACTGGCTAAACTCACCATTGGGTAGGCTTGCTGACAGAAAAAGTTAAGAAAATTTCAAAATTATCTTCTGTCTTGCTTCTTCATACAGTTCTGGAGAGTTCTGGAGAGATTAAGTTACCTTAAGCAAGCAGTAACAGACAGTAGTGTGATGGAGGGGGAATCACCTCCAAGCTATGTGTCCAGTTAGCAAGGGAATGACAGAGAACAATAAAAAAAAAAAAAAAAATACGGCCGGTCTTAGAATTCCTACATATAACCAAAACCCTAATATACCAAACCTAAATTTCATAATTAAGAACAATTTACACAAAAATTAGGCAGAAAAGATAAGAACCGAAAAAGAATAAAATAAAATAAAAAATACAAGTAAAATACAATAAATAATTCAAAAAAATAATAAAAAAAATAAGATCACATCTATTAAACTCACCAAGTTGCAGGCTTGCTGACAGAAAAAAGTTAAGAAAATTTCAAAAATTATCTTCATTCTGTTTCTTTCATACAGTTCTGGAGAGTTCTGGAGAGATTAAGTTATCTAAGCAAGCAGTAACAGACAGTAGTGTGATGGAGGGGGGAATCACTCTAAGCCATGTGTCCAGTTACAAGGGAATGACAGAGAACAATAAAAAAAAAAAAAAAAAAAAAAAACATGGCCGGTCTTAGAATTCCTACATATAACCAAAAACCCTAATATACCAAACCTAAATTTCATAATTAAGAACAATTTACAAAAATTAGGCAGAAAAGATAAGAACCGAAAAAGAATAAAATAAAATAAAAAATACATAAAAATAAGTAAATAAATAATTCAAAAATAATAAAAAATAAGATCACACTGGCTAAACTCACCAAGTATATTTTGGATAGAACAAATATTTAAATGGGCTTGTTTTTCGTTACTTTTTATTCATTTCTAAATATTTCTAAAATAAAAACAAATTATTAAGCTTTATCATGAGATGAATGCCGACTTCAGGGATGAATTTAGGGAGAAAAAAATATATAAACAACAAAGTCTTTAAGCGATACATAATTGACAAAAAACACTATTCGGATATAAAATTTATTGCCCTTTAATTTTCTAACCTTTGATTTTTCGGTAAAATGAACCATTTGACGAAGTGGAAATTCGATTTAACGGTTTTAGCTAAACCAGTTTTCGGGCAAATGAAATTTGCTTTTACGATTGCGTCAAAAACAAAAGAAAACTAAGCACATTATATGATGTACAAGTTCCATAACTTATAAACCCAAGAGGAATTTAGCTAATCTCAAAAAAAAAAAAAAATTAGAACTAAATATTTCTGAAACAAGAAAAAATGTAACCGTGTCAGAAACAAACAACTAACTTCATATCAGATGCAGGGGCTACCAAATTAGATGTAAAAATATCTAAACTTATTTATAAATGGAACTTTGTCTCTGTGTGTGTGTGTGTGTGTGTGTGTGTGTGTGTGTGTGTGTGTGTGCGCGTATCTGTTACCTATAGACTGCAAAACGGCTGAACCGATTTTCTTGGAAATTTACACAGTTGTAATATAAGCGTCTGCGAGTGTTCTTAGCTAGGTTTTGTGTCGATGTACCCCCGATAAATATCAAAAATCGATAATCGAAAAAAATCGGGTTATAGAAGGAATGGTCCGATTTTAATCAAATTTGATACACTCATAGACAAAGACATAAGAAACGATATTCAGAAGTTTCAAGGTTGCAGTTCTTACAATAGTGCAGAAAATTTGATATCGATACAAGGAAATCAAAATTCGACTTACATCCATTCATTTTTCTTTCAGTCTACGGTTTCGCTTTAACTGGAAACAACTATTACTTTTTAGTCTTTCGTGCCAACGTCCAAAGAGTCTGAGCTCCAGGACCAGGGATTAGTTTTAAAGCTTTCATTACACCCGAGCAACGCCGGGCTATACTGCTAGTCACTACATAAAAACAGAATACATCAGTGAAACATCTCGAGATTTCAAGAGAAAAATATGCAACCACAAAAGTGGAAGGTTTGATAAAATCAATTACTAGAGTCACTGCTAAGAAAGTTGGGTCACTATGTCATCCTAGAAATTTTTTCTCTCGAGAATCTACCTTACATACCCATAAGTTTACCATTCATCCATGCTTTGTATATGGCCCGGTGCTCCTGCTATATATCTAGAGATTTTTGATAAAATCCAAAAAAGAATCTGAAATATTACTGGACCACACCTGGCATGTTGGCTTCAGTCACTTTCCTATCTCCGTAATGTAGCTTCCCTGTGGTTTTCTATAAACATTTTAATATTGTATAATTTCCCGCTATGGTAAATAGACTTTATGAATTTAAGCGCAGTGCTTGATTGGCAACAAGGTCTTGTTAGTTTACAGTTGATTTCTTCAAATGCAACCGTAAGTTCTATGTTGATAGTTTCTTCTCTCGCACTTATCGCTTGTGAAACTCTCTTTTGGCTTCTTGATTCGCAGTTAGCTTTGATCTTCAAAGACTTAAATGCAATGACAATCGCTATCTTCTGTTTTCTTGATCACTCTTCCATTGTTGTCTCTTCTTTAATAATGTTTTTTTTTTCAAACTCAGTAACACTCTCATGTCTTAGTGATTTTACTACCTTGCTTCGGGTGAAACCATTAAAAAAAAGAAATAAAAAAGGGAGTTTAAATTAAAGAACAAATTCAGCGCTACTAAAACCATCGTGATTCCAATTTTGACCTGAAAATTGAATTCATGAAGGTAATTTACTCCAACGTTGATACAATTAAAGTGACATAATTTACGAACCCACCTCATTCAGTCACTTTCCTATCTCCGTAATGTAGCTTCCCTGTGGTTTTCTATAAACATTTTAATATTGTATAATTTCCCGCTATGGTAAATAGACTTTATGAATTTAAGCGCAGTGCTTGATTGGCGACAAGGTCTTGTTAGTTTACAGTTGATTTCTTCAAATGCAACCGTAAGTTCTATGTTGATAGTTTCTTCTCTCGCACTTATCGCTTGTGAAACTCTCTTTTGGCTTCTTGATTCGCAGTTAGCTTTGATCTTCAAAGACTTAAATGCAATGACAATCGCTATCTTCTGTTTTCTTGATCACTCTTCCATTGTTGTCTCTTCTTTAATAATGTTTTTTTTTTCAAACTCAGTAACACTCTCATGTCTTAGTGATTTTACTACCTTGCTTCGGGTGAAATCATT
The DNA here is from genome assembly GCA_037127315.1 of Ascarosepion bandense. Taxonomy (NCBI): domain Eukaryota; kingdom Metazoa; phylum Mollusca; class Cephalopoda; order Sepiida; family Sepiidae; genus Ascarosepion; species Ascarosepion bandense. Next base: position 5,371,519 of record JBBBDQ010000151.1, read on the forward strand.
AAAAAAAGAAATAAAAAAGGGAGTTTAAATTAAAGAACAAATTCAGCGCTACTAAAACCATCGTGATTCCAATTTTGACCTGAAAATTGAATTCATGAAGGTAATTTACTCCAACGTTGATACAATTAAAGTGACATAATTTACGAACCCACCTCATTTAGGATTTCGACATTTACTCGTGATTAAATTATATGTATTCGCCCACCAACGATATCGGGATATGCCACAAGTTGTGTTTAAAGCGACATAATTAACGAACCCACCGCATTTAGGATTTTGATTTTTACTCGTGAATAAATTATATGTACCCGCCCACCAACGATATCGAGGTATGGCACAAGATGAGTTCAAAGCGGAGAGTTCAAACGCGTGCCAAAAATAGTCATGTCCTCGCAGCCAACGTCGTACTGGCGTCGATATTCCATCGAACCTCCTTTTTTGTTGCAATGAGAGAGGTTCTTCCTTCGGTTTGGAATCCCCGTGGCCAGGCATCCGTCATGTATATTTTATTGTGATCTATCCGAAGACAGAAACATATTTGAGAGTTTGTCCACCCGAAAGCAGATTTTATCCACTTGCTGCCCTGATGCTGGCAGGATGTGACACAAATTCGGTTTAATCTAAGGAGCCCTGTTCCCACAGACGACGGTTGGGTAGTATCGGTATGGCTACCATTTATTCCTCTTTTGTTCAATGAAGGGATTTCTACGGCGGAGAGTTTTTTTTATAATCATTTCACCCCAAACAAGGCAGGACCACATCCGGGTTCACAGTGAGAGAGAAAAAACAAGATACAGGGAATGTCGAAGAAAGGATAAGAGGCAGATGGGAACCAATTAGATAGATGATGGCAATTGACGTTGTACTTAAAGTTTTGGTGATTGTAGCTATCAGGAAAACAATCAAGCGGTAGGGACTTCCACAAACGGGAAGTGCGAGAAAAGAAACTATTAGAGTAGAAGAGAGAGTTACATTTTGACGGTAAAAGGGTAAAACCTTCACGCCAATGTAGTAGCACGAGTGAACACATGTGGTCGGGGAATCAGGGGATAAAAGTTCGTCAGAGCAGCTATCATAAACATTCTTGTAGAAAAGACAGAGGGAAGCCACATCACGTCGGTGAGAAAATGACTTATGGCGAGCTGCTAAGTCAGGATCGATTATATTGCAGATGCTTTTTCGATCTTATCGAGAACGTCGAGATTTAAAAGCAAGAGGACTCGACCGGATATGGCAACAGTATTCAATGCACGGACGAACGACAAATTTATAAATGTGCAAGATGTTCTCAGAGACTGGCCACCCCTGGATAATATTCTCAGTTAGGATCTGTCTGTAGACAGAGAAACAGTTGTAGCTTATCCGCACATGGGCAGATACTACACTTGGGTCCCAGCCAGGATGTAAAAAAAAAAAAGAAAAGCGGAACTCGTCTAACACTGTCTGCTCGGTTAATGAATGTCGAACGTTTCCTTATAAGACAACTGCTAATATTATCATTATCAATATTATTATAAGGCAGGGGGTAAGCCTGGTGATGTTAGAAACGTGTCCTTAGGCTGATAATATTAAAAAAAATCACCTCACTGACGAATTAATTATCGTGAATCCGAATCTGGGTTTTATAGTCAGAATACTAACGTGTTGCCTGCACGCCCACGTAAGGGGTATATTTTCTTAAATAAGGAATATATTTTGACAATCAGCGAGTTCCATACTCTCAAAGAGAAGTTGTTATGGAGAATATTTTGCACCGATGACCTGATTTGCAATTGTTTTGTCAGCTTAGCAAAATACCTTTATTATTTAAATATAATTTGTTCTGTTATCATTCGAACCATCTGTAGTACCAGTTCCATGACTGCGATCAGAACGAGAAACATGTCCCCTCTGGGAGAAAACAAAAAATAAAACAGCGACGCACATCAGTCGGACATCTCTCTGTGCGGCTTTCATCTATGACAAGCCGAATCACTGACCGCAGAAGTGAGATTCAATCAATATAACCTTCTGAAGGTAACCAAGGGTAAGATTTATAATATTTTTACAGCGACACACCTAACCATTGCTTGATAGATTTTGTAGTTCCTCTATAGAATTCGGTCTATCAAAATATGCTCGCCCTCTGAACCTGAAGTTAGGCGTGTTCTACCGAGATAAGACTTACGGATATATCACGTTGAAACACCGGTTCCGGTACGGTCATTGAAGTTAAGCGATGTCATTGCATAGATGGATAACCATGGGTGTGCGGGTGATGTAATGCGACTTATGGTCATATCATTTTGAAAGACTATTTCCAGTACGAGCACCAAAGGAAAGCAACGTCTAGCCTGGTCACTGGCTAGATGGGTGATGACCTAAGAATTTCAATTGTTGTAAGCTTGGACGTGCGGGTGATGTAATGGGACTTATGGTCAGATCATTTTGAAAGACAATTTCACATATGAACACCGAATAAAGCAATGTTGAACCTGGTCAGTGGCTAGATGTGAGACCACTTGGGAATACCAGCTGTTGTAAGCTTGGATGTTCGGTTGATGTAATCGGACTTATAGTCTTATCATGTTGCTTGTTCGATTGATTCATTAAACAAAGGAATATAATTTTTTCTTGAATATCTGGCAAATTGAATTAATGACTGCTAGGAACCAGTTATGCTTTTACCAACACTTAAATTTCCTAGTCTAGCGTTTCTCGACCGGTACATCCGGGCTAGGTAATTTCCCTCTAAAAGGTAACCAGCACATCTAATCTTACAGCATCTGGTATTTTTAAGTAGTTACCCATCGATCAGGCTCGACATTGCTTAACTTCGGTGTTCGTACGGGCAATGGTTTCTCAAAGTAACCATATGCGCTCCAAGTTAACAGAAAAGTAATTTATCAATTATTTTTATGATAAAATAAAACTTTTATTTTTTCAAAAGCTCAAGACACCAAACCCATGGCTTCCATGTCCAGGTGAAATTTTGTCATTTGATAATTTAAACTGGATGCTAAATTCCTTAATCTTCAAGAATGAGTGGATAATCCTTTCCTTTTTGGTATGCGCAAGGGATTTAAATCAAATTATCAGTGCCTTTTCCTCTCTCTTTCGCTAAAAAAAAAAAAAAAAAGAAGAAAATTCTTCATAAAACCTTTTTATTTTTAAAACTGTACCTCTCATCTTCGGGAATGCTTAACCAAAATTTCCAGTTTTCAAATTTCATGACTATTCTTCCCTGACCTGGCATCTAGGTTTCAATCATTTTCCCAACAATATGACCTGACGTCCCTCTGTCTTTTCTACAAATATTTTCATCGCAGTTGTTCTAATGAGCTCTCTTTCTTGGTAACTCGACGGCTCGAATATTAAATTGGCTGTTAGGTCTCTTCGTTTTACTGTGAAAAATAGCTAGATCTAATCATAAATTCTGTCCTAATAATCTCTTTTCTCGCACTTTTTACCCGTTGAACTCACTTCCAACTTTTTACTTCAATGCCTCCCACTATGATCTTTAACTATACAACGAAAATCGCCAACTGTGTCCGTGGAATCTGGTCTTTCTCCTCAGTAATGTCTATGAAAATGCATTGCAAATAATATTATTTTGAAAATGCAGTGGGAATGATTTTACTATAAAAATGCATTGGAAATGATTTTACTATGAAAATGCATTGGAAATGATTTTACTATAAAAAAGCATTGGAAATGATTTTACTATAAAAATGCATTGGAAATGATTTTACTATGAAAATGCATTGGAAATGATTTTACTATGAAAATGCATTGGAAATGATTTTACTATGAAAATGCATTGGAAATGATTTTACTATAAAAATGCATTGGAAATGATTTTACTATAAAAATGCATTGAAAATGATTTTACTATGAAAATGCATTGGAAATGATTTTACTATAAAAATGCATTGGAAATGATGTTACTATGAAAATGCATTGGAAATGATTTTACTATAAAAAAGCATTGGAAATGATTTTACTATGAAAATGCATTGGAAATGATTTTACTATAAAAAAGCATTGGAAATGATTTTACTATGAAAATGCATTGGAAATGATTTTACTATGAAAATGCATTGGAAATGATTTTACTATAAAAATGCATTGGAAATGATTTTACTATGAAAATGCATTAAAACTAGAGGGTATTTGAACGCAATGAATTCGAACACGGCTCCCTGATTTTACGTTCCGAGCCGACATACACTGCACCACAACGCACATACTTGTCACAATATTCTTAAAAATGGTTCAATAAATGTTTCAAAAATGGTTCAATGGTAATGACGAAGGTGGCGAATTGTTTTCATCTTTTATTTTGATTTTTTCATTTTTCTGTTTTTTACTATTTCACCTCAGGACGGCAATAAAGCCGCTAAGGGGCAAGGGGAGTTATTGACATTAAGAGAATATCAAATACAACATATTAAGGAGAGTTAATGATAATACTGATTGATGGATTAATTTCTTTCTTATACGGCTTGTCAACCATTTGTAGGCTATTTTAATGCCAGAACATTTTTAGAGTTCTGATTTCATGAAAGAATGTGAGATAAAAAATTTAGGAGAGAGAATGATAAGAGAGCAGGAAATAAAGTGATAAAAAACAACGACCGACTTGCATTTGAATTTAAAATTTATTTTTAAATTTTTAAAAATTTTGAATTATTTCAAATTAAATATTCAAAAAGTAAAAAAAAATTAAAAGAAGAAAAACGTGAAATTAAACAAAAAGGTTGACTATGTACCTTATTTTATAGTGTATTCAATAATCCTACTAATAGTTTGGGCAATCATGTCTCGAAAGTGACTGGGCAGAAGATTATCCCACAGTAGCTTGCCATTGCATTTTGCGATAAACTGTTTTCCAACCAAGTCTATAGAACCAAATCTGTCCTATTATTTAAACCATAACTGGAGGGAAGAAACGGATTAATACCTTTCCCAAGAGTCAGTCAGTTAAGTGCCATACGTGATACACGCTTGGGCAATCATGTCTCGAAAGAGACATGACTGACTGGGCAGAAGATTATCCCGCAGTAGGTTGCCATTACTTTCTGCGGTAGACTGGTTGCCGACCAAGGCTATAGAACCCAATCTGTCCTGCTATTTAACCCATAACTGGAAGGAAGAGACGGATTAATACCTTTCCCAAGGGTATTTGTGCGTAAGTGAATACACTGGATTTAGCTGGAATTCGAACTCGGCTTTCCGGTTTCTCGTTCCGAGCCGATATCCACTGTACCACAACGCACATCCTTTCCCAAGAGTACTGGTGCGTAAGCGAATGCAAGGAATTTTACTGGAATTCGAACTCTGCTCCCCGATTTGTCGTTCCGATTCGATATCCACTGCACCACAAAAAGGCAGCAGCAAGGAGTCTGATCAAGGTGGTGGAGGTTTGAAGGAATGTGAAACTATCTCCTAATTACTGTTATCTAAATGTGTTATCTATCTATCTATCTATCTATCTATCTATCTATCTATCTATCTATCTATCTATCTATCTATCTATACAGTATACAGTATCGTCGGAGAGGCGTGATAGATTGACTAGTAGAACACTTCCGGTGCAATACCGGAAATACCCGACTGACTCGCTCACTCGACTTCCTTCCTCGACTTCCTTTCTCGAGGTATAATCACTACTACTTTATATAGTGATTCGAAGAGTCCATTTCGGTGGAAAGGTGGAGATCGCCCCAACAATAATAAAACTAATTACATTTATTGCTTACCAGTTTACAATCTGACCAAATGAAAGCGTGATAAGACAGACTTTTAAAATCGTAATATTTAGACTCGCCTGGATGTGCGTTGTGGTACAGTGGATATCGGCTCGGAACGAGAAACCGGGGAGCCGAGTTCGAATTCCAGTTGTCAATCCATTGTATTCACTTACGCGCAAATACCCTTGGGAAAGGTATTAATCCGTCTCTTCCTTCCAGTTATGGGTTAAATAGCAGGACAGATTGGGTT
>JBBBDQ010000151.1:5382500-5390000 GCA_037127315.1 Ascarosepion bandense
TGTCAATACATCCGGTTCTGCGATTGCGAAGCAGAGGATGGAAGAATTGATCGATACGTGTCAGCTGAAATCTCCAAACGGAAGTATGTAAATTTGCATATGCTTGTCAATACATCCGGTTCTGCAATTGCCAAGCAGAGCTTGGAAGAATTGATCGACACGTTTACTTTCTTTTATAAAGTGCACAATGCAATAAATATTGTAAGGAATAATATAATCATGTAGTTAAATTTGTTTTGTTTTTTTTAATTAAGAATACATTGCGAAACGGAAATGTCTATGTTTCGAGATTTCTGCCTTACTTAAGAAACAATTTTATATATATATATATATATATATATATATATATCTGTGTGTGTGTGTGTGTGTGTGTGTGTGTGTGTTAGCAGCAAATTTTCTTTTAGACATGTCAGATTAAATAAATTGCAAACATTGTGCCTGCTTATTTTTAACAAATTCGTTCATACTCACGGATAATCTTTCGCGCAAACTGCAGTATGTAAACTTGCATATGTTTATCAATACATTCGGTTCTGCGATTTCGGAGCAGAGGTTGGAGCTGAGAATTAATCGACATGTGTCAGCTGACATCTGCAGACGGCAGTATATAAATGTGCATAAGCTTATCAATACATCTGGTTCTGCGATTGCGGAGCAGTGGCTGAAGGCGAGACTTCATCAACAGTTGTCAGTAAATTTGCTTATGCTTGTTAATGCATCCAGTTTAGCATTTGCGGAACACCATAAAATAATCCTATTTGTGCCTCATCTTTTGTCATAGATTTTTTCTTAATCCTTGGCGGGACACATTCGTATTACCATTTGAGTGTTTGAGACATGTATATAAAATACATGGTCTCTTTCTATAAGTAGAATGAACAGTTGCTGGGTTTTAACGTTGGCTCTATAGCAACGTAGATTACTGGAATGTTCCAAATTAGTGTGTTTTATTACATAATAATGGTGTATCCGTGCCTTTAAAAACTGATGATGGCAATTGCTAGAAATTCTAGAAATTAAGCATAAGTCTTGAAACAATTTACAGAAATTCAATAAAGCTAAATAAATAATGCTGAACTAAAAAAAAAATCTAATAAATTGTTAAATTAATCCGTTCCCTTTATGTTCTTTAGGACGTTCAATGGTATCTGTGATTCGTTGATTACTCTTGGTAATTGCTTTTTGTTCAGTATTTTTTCATGTTAAAAATCTTGTGTTTAAATAACAGTGGAATGGAAATATTTTTCGGAAGTAGAGAAATTAGCAACAGAATAAAATGGGCGGTAAAGAAAAATCGGTTTCAAGACCAAACTGAAGCGCGACGATCACTTTTTTTTTTTAATCATATCACCCCAAGCAAGGCGATAACGCCACTGATGCGCAGGGGGCTACGTAAGGGTAAAAAGAATGGAAAAGAGAAAGCCGGAAACCGCATCCTAAACAGGGAACAAGGGATGAGCTTTTCACCTGTTCAATAGACGTGGGTGGAGTGTGAACCGGGCGATAGTTTAGTCTATCTACTCCAATTGAAGAAATAAAGAGAGAAAAGAGTGAAAAGATTGGAAAAGAGAAAACCGGAAACCGCATCCTAAACAGGAAATAAAGGATGAGCCTCTTCACCTGTTCAATAGACGTGGGTGGAGTGTGAATAGACAAATTAATCTGAGGGCTTCACATGAAAGGCTTGAACAAATACGACTACAATCTAAGAAACATAGGAGTAAAAGAACTGATTCATTAAATGGCTCATTTTGCTCAGATGCTAATTTTGTTTAAATGCAGATAGTTATTTTATTTGTACAGATTATTAAACGGGTTAAGGGGAGTAATCATTAATAAATTTACAAATGATGCAGAAAATAATGATATTATTAAATAGTTAGAATAGTATGTATATTTATTAATATATATACACATACATATATATGTTTCTTATATATATTAATTTCGTTCCAGTTCCACAAGCCTCTCACAAAGCAAGTTGTAAAGAACATGTATATACGAGTGAGCTGGTGAAAGAAAATTGTGGCAACAAATTTCTATCGGTATATTACATTAAGACATAAGAAAAAACTAATCCAAACCCATGAGCATGAGGGAATAAATATATATATATATATATATATATATATATATATATAGGTAAAGAGAATCAACAGTTTTACAATTCCGAGTTCTCTGGCGTTTACTTTGCACAATACAATAAATATTGTAAGGAATAATATAATCATGTAGTTAAATTTGTTTTGTTTTTTTAATTAAGAATACATTGCGAAACGGAAATGTCTATGTTTCGAGATTTCTGCCTTAATTAAAAAACAATTTTATATATATATATATATATATATATATATATATATATATATATATATATATATCTGTGTGTGTGTGTGTGTGTGTTAGCAGCAAATTTTCTTTTAGACATGTCAGATTAAATAAATTGCAAACATTGTGCCTGCTTATTTTTAACAAATTCGTTCATACTCACGGATAATCTTTCGCGTATTATAATTGTAAAATATCAGAAATGGAGCTGTAACGTTGACAGATGTTATTATCATTCATTTGTCAATGTACTCAAGTACTTTCAATCTCTTTCCGAGATTCATCTTCAGGGGTGTGAGTTATGGTAACAAGAAATAACAGCAAAACTGTGTTGCTAAAAATTACTGTTAAATTTTTTCTTCTGCAAAGATAGCGGTTTACAAATTGCTTAGCGTTCATTAGAACATGAATATTATCCAAAATGGAGTTTTTTATATGTTGTAATGTCATGGTCTGTACGTGTTAAAGCATGAAAAAACTGTTCTTTTTACAAACATTTTAGAACATTATTACAGTATTCATAGCTGATTCTATTAATTGTTTACATTCAAAATATAAAAAAGTCATGATTGATAACACAACTATCCTATACCAAGAAAACAACAGAAGCAAACTACAGAATCTCGAAGCAATATTCATTAAAAAACTTAAGCTGTCAATTAATTTTTGTAATATAATATTAAAGATTGTAAAATATTAAAAATGATCTACAGAAAAAGCTCAATGTATTTAACTCCACAGATAAAGAGTCTAAGCTGCGTTTAGAAAATTACCTACACCGGGGTTGACAATACAGACGAATGACATCTTCGTCTGCCGAAATTGACTATTCCACAGATTAGGTGATTGATATATATATATATATATATATATATATATATAGTTATATTTTTATTATGAGTGTTTATGATAAAACTATTTACGCTCGCTCTCGTTGGTTGAGCACTGGGGAAATAGAAGTTTTTAAAAACAGAAGCTACTCCACTGCTATTTACGCATAGTTTTTTAGCAATAAGTTGAATACTCTTGGTTACTGACGCTTGTTTACATTGTTATCACAGGCTAAAATGTGCATTTCTCCGCCGTTCGCCGATAGCTTTGAGGTAGAATCTCTGACTAAAGCCGAATCAATCGGGTTTCAATTCTGGCGTGAAACAATCGGATGTCTAGTCGTACTGATGAACCAATTAAGAATGTCTGTATATAAATAATAAATATACATTTTGTCCGTCACCGTTTAATAATGAATTATGAGGTAATCGTCATGCAATGTCGGAAAACTCATTCTGGCTCTGTCGTTTGTCACGTGCATGAAACTCAGAGTTTGTACTAAACTTCGAGAAATAAAATGGATACTTATTATTTTTTATTTTTATTTTTTTTTTATAAGCGTTTCACCCCGAGCAAGGCATGTCACTGCCACTACTGTGCAGGGGGCTACGTAGAGTGGAGAAAGGCTGGTTAAATATAGGAAATAACAGAGGGTGGGTGATAGGCGGGTGAGGATACCGAGAATGAGGGTTGGGTAGATGAGAGTGTTGTGAGAATAGTTGGGAGTTAGTGTGATAGGAGGTGTCTATTGACCCTACATTTAAACACCTGGAGATTGTAACTGTCGGGAAAGCAGACTTGTGGAAGGGAGTTCCACAGGCGGGAAGCGCGAGAAAAGAAGCTGTTGGAGTAGAATTTACGGTTACATCTTATTTGTTTAACTGTAAAATGGTGGGACCTAGTTGCTAATCTAGTATCTCGTGTAAATTCGTGCTTGGGCGGCACCAGTGATCTAAGCTCATCGGAGCAGAAGCCATGAAAGTACTTGTAGAAGAGGCACAGGGAAGCTACATCACGCCGGTGTGAGAGCGGCTGCAGCCGGTCTGCCAAGTCAGTATCAACCACGTTACAGATCCTCCTTTGTATTTTGTCAAGAAGCCCAAGGAGAGCAGCAGGGGCACCCGACCAGATATGGCAGCAATATTCATTTATTGGTATAAATCTGTTATAGATAACTATTTTATCACGATCGGTATTATGGTTTCAATATCTCCTGACTTACATTCTGTTCTGTGTCTATACGACAACGTTGCCTTCCAAGAGGATTGTTCGCCTTGTAATTAATTGTATTTACGTTTCATAAATGCTGGTGTTGATAAATTAATACTGGTGCGATTTTTCATTAATCTTCCCTAGTCTGAATCTGGTAATGTGCTTAATGAACTATTATCGATTAACAATAGAATCTGATTTGAAACTGATAAATCAGGTTCATTTCAGGGACAACCCAATGTAAATAGATAGTAAGACATTGAAAGCTTTCCTAGCTCAAGAAATAAATTAATCAGCGTAAATGGACCGCATCCATCAATGTGATTTCGTTATGTCTGCGAAAAGAACTTCAGAAACACTACCGACTTTCTATTAATATTCGCATGAAGAACTGCGTGAACCTGATGATGAATGAATCAATTATTATCATATTACGCAATAAATTAATGCTGAAAGCATTGCTGAACGTTCATTAGTGTTGATTATTTCCCTTGTATTGTTTTTGTTGTGAATCATTATTTACATCAACATCATTATCTGACATGGCCGTATATTTCGGCTAAGTGCTCGAGTTATGTCCGAGTCTCTGTAGAGTTATATAGGAATGTTCTATTTTTAAAATTCGGTCGGTAAAATCGAAAACTCCTTTAACACTAGACACGCTCATGAAACAATTTAGTTAAAAGTAAAAAATAAAATTTTCCTTGATAATGGCTAAGCGTATAGTCGAAAGCACTAAGAGATGTGAAACATTTGGAAAATTTCAATATAATTGCTTTATAATTTATGTTCGAAAAAAGAAAAAAATATTACTAAAACAAGACAAATTAATTAAAAAAAATTTAAGCACGGTACCTTATCAGTCGTTTTTTAATGAGATTTGTGTAGATAGGTCTGATTAATTAAATTACTCTTATGTTGCCCTATCTACATTGGAATGAACTCTTCCTCCTTCATAAATAGTAACTTGGGAAACTACTTAAAGGAGGCAGTCGAAACGCAGTGTAACTTGAAAGTTCGGACGGACACTTCTATCTGCTGACTAATGACACTCTTATTTTGTATATATGTCCTGTTATTCCAATACACTGGTTCAAGGTACCTTCTTCTTTTCGTGTCTTTCTTCCCGGCTTTAGCAGGCCACAACAATTACAAACATTATACTGTAGTAATGTTTTAAAATGTTTATAAAAGGAATATTTTTTTCATGTTTTAATACGCGCATAACCATGACATTACAGCACAAAACATTCCACAGTGGAAAATTTTCTCTTCCTAATGAACGCTAAGCATAACTGTCAACCCTTTTATTTATTTATTTATTTATTTATTTATTTTTAATCGTGTCACCCCAAGCAAGGCATTCCACTGCCACTGTTGCGCAGGGGGTTACATAGAGCGATTGGGTATAGGAAATGTCAGACGGAGGGTGATAGACAAGTAAGGAGGTACATAGGAAGAGTGATGGAGAGAATGGGTGCGAGTTAGTGTGTTAGAAGGTGTCTATTGACCTTACATTTAAACTCCTAGACGTTGTAGCCGTTGGAGAAGCAAGCATGCGGAAGGGAATTCCACAAGCGTTAAGTGCGAGAAAAGAAGCTGTTGGAGTAGAAATTGCGGTTACATTTCATTGGTTTCACTGTAAAATGATGGGACCTAGTTGCTAATCTAGTATCTCGTGCAAATTCACATCTAGGGGGCACCAGTTCATCAGAGCAGAAACCGTGAAAGTATTTATAGAAGAGGCACAGGGATGCCACGTCACGCCGGTGAGAGTGACTGCAGGCGGTCATCCAAGTTGGTATCGATCATATTACAGATTCTCCGTTGTCTTTTGTCAAGAACCCCGAGGAGAATAGCAGGGGCACCCGACCAGATGTGGCAGCAGTATTCTATACACGGGCGGATGGTGGATTTATATATGTGCAGGATAGATTCAGAGGGAAAGAACTTCCGGGCCCTAAAGCAGAAAGAAATAAATTACAGAAAATATAAAGCAAGTCAGTGTTGTGTTTATTTTGTTTCTATTTTTTGCTACGACATGCACGCCTGAAAAGAATCTCGAAAGGAGCTGAAATTAATTGGGAAAAGGAAAATTAAAACAACTTCAAAAATCTTTTAAGCATATTACACGGAGGATGTGCGTTGTGGTACAGTGGATATCGGCTCGGAACGCGAACCGGGGAGCCGAGTTCGAATTCCAGCTAAATCCATTGTATTCACTTACGCGCAAATACCCTTGGGAAAGGTATTAATCCGTCTCTTCCTTCCAGTTATGGGTTAAATAGCAGGACAGATTGGGTTCTATAGCCTTGGTCGGCAACCAGTCTACCGCAGAAAAATAATAGGACAGATTGGGTTCTATAGCCTTGGGCGGCAACCAGTCTACCGCAGAAAGCAATGGCAACCTACTGCGGGATAATCTTCTGCCCAGTCAGTCATGTCCCTTTCGAGACATGATCGCCCAAGCGTGTATCACGTATGGCACTTAACTGAACTGACTGACACAGAGGATTATCCGGAAGTAAGAACGAATTTAATTAAAAATAAGCAGACATAATATTTGTAATTTCTTTAATCACACATGCCTGAAAGAGAATTTGCTGCCTAAATAAACAAATTGGATATATTTATATATTCAACGATGAACACGGCCACAATGTTCTGACCGTGTTTATAAAATAAAACATTCCTATAACTCTAGACACATACATAAAACAATTAATATTTTCAGTTCACCTTGCATTGAATACTGTTGTCATATCTGATCGGGTGCTCCTGCCATTCATCTCAGAGTTCTCGACAGGCTCCAAATGAGAATCTGTAATGTGATCATTCGCGACCTGGCAGCTCAACTCCAGCCACTTTCTCACCGGCGGGATGTGGCTTTCCTATGTCTGTTATATAAACATTTTCATGGCTTCTGCTCCGACAAGCTTAGCTCACTGATGTCCCTTCCATAAGAATTTACACGAGCAACCAGACTGGCAACAAGGGCCCACACTTTTACAGTTAAATCAACTAAATACAGCCCCCACTTCTACTCCAACAGCTTCTTTTCTCGCACTTCCCGCTTGTGGAACTCCTTTTCGTATACTTACTTCCCTGACAGCTACAATCTCCAAGAATTTA
>JBBBDQ010000151.1:5395000-5397500 GCA_037127315.1 Ascarosepion bandense
ACATCGTGTGCATGGTATAGAAGGTGAATCGGTTCATTGATTTTATGATATCAAGTCTTGTGAATTATTTAATTCAAGAATTTGTATGGGGACACCCATTGAGAATCAAACTTGATACTTTGTGTAGTAATGACCAAACAGGCTATCCATGATAGCCAATACCACTTTCTTAGAGAACTATAAATTATTTTATTAAAGAAATTTATTGAAAAATGATTTTACGAAGAAAATGTATTGTCAATAATTTTATTATGAAAATGCATTACACATGATTTTACAAAGAAAATGTATTGTCAATAATTTTATTATGAAAATGCATTACACATGATTTTACAAAGAAAATGTATTGTCAATAATTTTATTATGAAAATGCATTACACATGATTTTACAAAGAAAATGTATTGTCAATAATTTTATTATGAAAATGCATTACACATGATTTTACAAAGAAAATGTATTGTCAATAATTTTATTATGAAAATGCATTACACATGATTTTACGAAGAAAATGTATTGTCAATAATTTTATTATGAAAATGCATGACACATGATTTTACAAAGAAAATGTATTGCAAATTGTGGCAACCTCGTTGATTATTGTTCTAACCTGCAAGGTTACTAGTGTGTTTTGTTGGGTTTTGGCGGATTAATTCAATTCCTTGTAATCTGGTTAATTCCGGATTGATCCTCGGTTGATTTATTCTTCGGTTAATTCACGCTTGGTTTCCTCCAGACTTCTGTCTAGTGCCTAATATCGGTTATTATTGTCGTCACGTGATCCCCAGTGGAATAATTCATTCTTATAATTTTATCTTTTATCTGGCTATCAGCGTTCAACCACATGTTTCTGTGTCGACACTTCCTTCTACATAACACTTCTCCTTTTGAGATGACACCTCCTTCTACATGACATAAATGATTCTATTACCAAAATGCATTGCAAATGAATTTAAAATGAAAAGGAGATGCAAATTTTTATTTTATTCTCAAAGTGTACTTGTTATGGTGCTCACCTACGAGGAATGAACTCTTCCACTGGATATAAATTAGCTGCGTGACTTCTAGAGAGCAGTTGAAAATGCATAGCAAATGATTTTACAATAAAAATGCAATGGATTTTTGTTTTAGATTAAGTTAGTTAATTTCTTAACACATCAAACCCTTGTTGTGTTATTTAATATATAGATTTGGGTGAGGCTTTCAGTGAAGATCGAGCTTTTGTGGACGAGGTGGATGTCTTGAAATATGACAGCTACTGGACTTCTTAGACTCGGGCATTATTCTATCATACAAATATTTGTAGGCAATGAAAAAATCTGTCATAAACCTTCATGACATTTCAAAATTAAATTCATACCTTTGCGTAGTCCTTGGAAATATATCTACTTAGTTTTTTTAAAAGGTTTAATCATTTTATTCCACGCAAAGCAAAGATGCAAGAGGTTGTTGAAAGTGAGAGAATATGAGAAAAAGAAAAACGTTGTTAAGAAGAGAGAACAATTAAAAGAAGAGGTAGTAGATAAAGAATGACATTGCATTTAAATTTTTGAAGGTCAAAATTGAATAGGAAGCTAGAAGACAAAAGAGTGTTCCACATGAAAAGTGCAGTAGAAGAAAGTGTTAGCATAGAAGTTACGGTTACATCTAACCATTTCAATTTAAAAAAATGATGTAACCTAACCGCCAATCTAGTACTGCGTTTAAATTTTTAAAGTCTACGTACTAAAGAGGAAGGATGAATTGCTAGGAATTTGAAAATGAGATAGGAAAGTAAAAATAACGTGAGAACTGAAAATAAGATGACATTGCATAAGAAAAAGGAAACGAAATTCACTTTCCCATGATGCAAATAATAAAGGAAACGGAATGGGTTTTTGGTCATCTAAATAACTAGGGATGTGCGTTGTGGTTCAGTGGATATCGACTCGGAACACGAAATCGGGGAGCCGAGTTCGAATTCCAGTTGAATTCATTGTATTCACTTACGCGCAAATACCCTTGGGAAAGGTATTAATCCGTCTATTCCGTCCAGTTATGGCTTAAATAACAGGACAGATTGGGTTGTATAGTCTTGGCTGGCAACCAGTCTACCGCAGAAAGCAATGGCAACCTACTGCGGGATAATCTTCTGTCCAGTCAGTCATGTCTCTTTCGAGACATGATCACCCAATCGTGTATCACGTATGGCACTTAACTGACTGAAGTAACTTTATGACCCCACTTACATAAAGAAGAAGATCTTTATCTTTTAGCTTTCTACCAATATGCCTTGAAGCCCAACTCATGACGTAAGTGAATTGGTTGCTTCAACTCGGCGCAAAGCTGACGTGATCCCTACTATTGTTATCCTAAACTACTTCTGAACCAAAGAAAGAAAACAGACAAACTCGGGAGACATTGACAATATTGCCTCACCAGCTAAAAGGAATAAATGGTCTGTAGTATAAACCCAAGTTTTCGTATATTTTTTAATTGTTCAGTATATGTGAACACACAGTC
>JBBBDQ010000151.1:5405000-5460000 GCA_037127315.1 Ascarosepion bandense
TTTTTACATTTATGTAACCCCCTGCACATCAGTAGTGTTTCCGCCTTGCTCGGGGTGAAATGATTAAAAAAAAATTAAAAAAAATGTTCTTGTTATACTAATACATTGTTTTGAACCTACCTCCTGTGTTCCGTGTTTTACTTCCGACCAAACCGGTCACTGCAGTTTTACGGCGAAGTTTCGCCACAACTCCACAACAAACTGGCGACGAAGCTCCACAACAAATTCTTAAGAAATATTAGCAGTTTGCAAATAATAAACGAAAAAGGAAGCTTTGGAGAGCAGTTGTCGAGCGCATCCTGAAACGATATAGCATAAGATATGTGCAGTTGAATTATATATTGACTGACCTCCACAGCTAAGTATTAAATAGCGGTATAGACTAAGCTCTCTAGCCTTAGATGCTAAACAGTCTAACAGAGATGAATACTCTGAATTTTTGACTGCGGTGAAAGAGTTCGAATTCCAGCTGAATTTCTTGCATTCACTTACGCGCAAATACCCTTAGGAAAGGTATTAATCCGTCTTTTCCCTCCAGTTATGGGTTAAACAGGACAGATTGGGACCTATGGCCTTGGCTGGCAACCAGTCTACCGCAGAAAGCAATGACAACCTACTGCGGAATAATCTTCTGCCCAGTCAGTCATGTCTATTTCGAGACATGATCGCCCACGCGTGTATCACGAATGGTACTTAACTGACTGACTGAAAGCAAAGTGAAATCACTTCACTATCTTTCCCAAGAAGGCTTGGTAATGCACAGATATTAAAGAAAAAGAAATGGTGGAGGGCCATGAAAACCTCTGCGCTGAAGAGACGTGGCATTTAAAATAGTAATTGGGAATTAGTGGTCTAGTTGTGCGTGATGTGCGTTAGTTGTGCGGGATGTGAATGGTGGTTCAGTGGATATCGACTCGGAACGACAAATTGGGGTACCGAGTTCGAATTCCAGTTGAATTCACTCAAGCACAAATACTCTTGGGAAAGGTATTAATCCGTCTCTTCCCTCCAGTTATAGGTTAAAAAATAGGACAGATTGGGTTCTATAGCCTTGGTCGGCAACCAGTCTACCACAGAAAGCAATGGCAACCTACTGCGGGAAAATGTTCTGCCCAGTCAGTCATATCTCTTTTGATACATGATCGCCCAAGGGTATATCACGTATGGCACTTAACTGACTGACTGATCTAGTTCAAATTCTGGCCATGTCTTTTGCATTCATTACCGCACTAATGCTCTCAGGAAAGGTATGAATCCGTCTCTTCTCCCTACCAGCTATAGCAGAATGGACTCTCTTGCGTTGAATGAAAGAGTAAAGTCTAAGGGAAGGACTACTACGAATTCAGAACCGCGGAAAAGATAACTGGAAACTCTACTATATTTCCCAAGAAGTTATGATAGTTCTCAGATAATATAGTAAAAGAATTCTGTGGAGAGTCGTAATTGTTTTTCCTGGTCTTTGAATAAAAATTGGTCTTTATTGCTTTGGCAGAATGAATGTGATTTGACCCTATTCTGGAACAGTAGCATGCAGAAGGAGAAAGAAAGTGTGACGGCCCCGGGCATCCATATTGGGTGAGCACCCAATCAAAAAGCGTAACAAAAATTGAATTCATATTTAATTGGAATAAAGTGTTTATTTCATGTTTCATCTGTTTACATATTGTCGTGGACACGATTAAAGGTCTAGCAAGAATAATACAAAACAACCAAAATTGGAAATAACGAATATATATTTAAACACGGCAAAATACAACACTTGGAACTTTGTTAGTAGAACGATAATACGGGTTAGTGTGTAATACTATAATTCGACCCTCGAACTGGGACTCGTAATGGTCGTTACGGTAGCAATGTTCGTAGACGACTCTCGGCTATGTTCAGGGCGTTCTCCTCAGGCTACTCTCTCAGGCTACTCCCAGGCTACTTAGCCTATCTACCTTGCTATCTACACTCACCTCTTATGTAATGGTTGGAAGAGTTCATTTCGTTGTGGGTGATACCGCCATGACACATATTGATAAAAATGTCTTCCTTTCTCACTCTTACTTGAATCTTCTGGGAATACAATCAACGGGTTGACCCCTGACGTCAACAAAAATCCCTAAACCTTTGGAACTGTTCTGGAATAAAGTTCACTGAAAAATCGGTGGTGTAGCTGTATTCATTCCTTTTAAAATCTAATGGTTCATGAACAAAAAATGGTTGAAGGGCGAAACATTGATTTATTTGAAGGATAGTATCCTAAAACAATGTGTGAACAGGACAGATTTTCTATTGACACCGCTTTTCTTCTATTTCTATATGCATGTCTCTTCAGGACGTACACGCTATCATACCTTCCACATCTCCCTATCCCTTGTAGCTGTTAACATCCTTTCTATTTGTTACTTCTCCCAAATCTGCTCTACCATACATTTGTTAAAGCCCATAAAGTATGCCATGAATTGCTTTCCCCAGTCTCTTTCTCGCTATCTCTCCTGTGAGTATCAAATTCTCCAAGCCTTTCTTCCTCATTACATGTCCCAGCAACTTCAGCTGTCCTATTCTGATGTTAAGTAATTTCGTCTCCGCTCTCTCCAAAGCCTCGTGGTTGCTAACATGTTCGGTGCAGAGTATCCTCAGGATCCTTCTGTAGAACAACATTTTGGTTGCTTCAAGTCTTTCCTTCATCTTTGATGAGATTGCCCAGCATTTGCTGCCATATTGAAGGACAAACATCACATAACAATCCAGTACTCTCTCCAGCGAAATTTCCTGTTTCTCAATACTGTACTCAGCTTTTGGAAAAGCATCCTTGGCTATGCCTAAACGCCTTCGGATCTTAGTGTCACACTTTCCATTCTCTGTAAGTGTTAGTGTTAGGGGGTGTTAGGGCGCCGCTCCTATTTGACTACAAATGGACTGTTCCCATTGCTATATATAGCAATGGTGGATTCTCTACAAGAGGGTCGTAGAGAGTCACTAGACTGACGATTCTACGACACTGTCAGCCCTCTGCCTTCGAGTAGAGGGCGCTCTCTGCTTCCGAGCAGAGAGCAGTAACCCAGTCGTGGTTCCGCCGAAGGGTAGAACCACGACTGGGGAAAAATAGACAGACATTTTTTGGCCCGGCTATATGGCCGGGAATACCCACAATAAAATGACCATGTGTCACATCCAGCCTTGCGTGGGAAGGCTAGTAAATACGGTCGTAGAGAGTCACTAGACTGACGATTCTACGACACTGTCAGCCCTCTGCCTTCGAGTAGAGGGCGCTCTCTGCTTCCGAGCAGAGAGCAGTAACCCAGTCGTGGTTCCGCCGAAGGGTAGAACCACGACTGGGTTAAAATAGACAGACACTTTTTGGCCCGGCTATATGGCCGGGAATACCCACAATAAAATGACCATTTGTCACATCCAGCCTTGCGTGGGAAGGCTAGTAAACACAGTCGTAGAGAGTCACTTGAGAGTCTCTAATGAGTTACTGAAGAGTCAGTGCGAGTCAGTGAAGAGTTAGTCACACTTCCGGTGGCGTACCGGAAGTAATCACGTATACACACGTCTTACGACGGATTGGACTCTTGTATCTTTCTATTGTAAATATTACTAATCACTTCTGTACATACTAACCGTCTTTCCGCGGAATACAACTTATATTCTGATTCTGTTGTTGAGTTATTCATTTATACTTGGTGACATAACAGTTAGAACGCTTCGCAGGTATCTAAATTTCTGTATCTGGTTGATTTCAATATTCCTGACTTGTAGTTGGCATTTTGGGCTCCTCTTTTAACTCATAATCATGCTTTTCTTTTCTTGTAATTTATGTTTTCTTGTAATTTCTTGTAATTTCTTGTAATTTATGTTTAGTCCATTTTTTCTGCTTTCTTTCGCTAACATCTGAAGGAGGTCTTGTGGTTTACTTTCTCTGTCTGTTACCAGCACGGTCCATATACAGGCGTTCTGCTGCCAGTAAAGGTTTTTGATTATTCTAATGACTTTTCCGAATATATCTAGCATATGCCAAGCATCTCTATCAAATCTTTGTTGCGTACTTTTTCGAATGCCTTAGCGTAGCCTATGAAAGACAAGTGCACGTCCTTCTGCATTTGTATTGATCTTTCTGATAACATTCTGAGCATAGATATTGCCTTCCTTGTTCCAGTGTCTTTGACGAAATCGCGCTGTTCATGTCTTATCTCTGGCCTGTCCTTCTGCGCGCTCTATCTATCAGAATCCGGATGATGAGTTCTTGTTATGTGGTTCATTAAACTGATTGTTCGGTGGAGTACGCATTCCTTTGCGCCTGGCTTCTTATACAGTGCTATGAAAATTGATCTGGTTAGGTCTTCTGGTATCTTACCACTGTTGTATATTTCATGTATTATTTTGTTTACGCTGACAGCATCTCTATTACAATACCGTCTTGTCCTGCTGCTTTGTTTCTATTCAGTTTGGTCAGTGCAACTTCCGCTTCGGTTTTTAAGATTTCCAGCTCGTTGAGATTTCTGTGTATTGTCAATTGCTCTCTGTTGTCATGGAAGAGGTATCTTAGACGTTCGTTTCATCACTTAAGTATGAGCGTTTTGTTCTTGGAGTTTATACATCCTGTTGATTGATGAGCATGTCTTTTGTCCTGTTCTCTTGTTTTTAATGCCTGTTCTCTCTATTAGCCAGGCTCAATCTCACTGTTTCTACAAAGTTATCATTAAGCTGGATGTGCGTTGTGTTGCAATGAATATCGACTCGGAACGACAAATCGGAGAGTCGTGTTGGAATTCCAATTGAATTCCTTGCATTCACTTACGCACAAATACTCTTGGGAAAGGTATTAATCCGTCTCTTCCCTACCGCAGAAAGCAAAGGTAAACTACTGCGAGATAATCTTCTGTCTAGTCAGTCATGTCCCTTTCGAGACATGATCGCCCAAAGCATGTATCCCGTATGGCACTTAACTAACTATCATTGAGCTATTCTTCTTTAGCTTGTCTGCATCTTCTTTTTATTTTCTTGTGTAGTTTCCTGTATTCCGGCATTATTTTCTGTCTCTTTTGCATTGTGGTGAACAAAAATTCTAAATTTAATATTAAAATCTGATTTGTTAGGAAAAAAAATTAAAAAAGAAATGAATTTACAAACTTTGCTTCAGTCAGTTAAGTGCTATATGTGAAACACACTTGGGCGATTATATCTCGAAAGAGACATGACTGACTGGGCAGAACATTTTCCCGCAGTAGGTTGCCATTGCTTTCTGCGGTAGACTGGTTGCCAGCCAAGGCTATAGAACCCAATCTGTCTTGTCATTTAACCCATAACTGGAAGGAAAAGACGGATTAATACCTTTCCCAAGGGTATTTGCGCGTAAGTGAATGTAGTGTATTCAACCGGAATTCGAACTCGGCACCCCGATTTCTCGTTCCGAGCCGATATCCACTGCACCACAACGCACATACAAATTACTTGAATGCTAAATATTCTGCTCAATTTACTAAAGCTGTAAGACAAATTCATATCATTAGCTTTACAGTTAAGTTATTATTAAAACAGGATTTAAGGGACTTAAACCCAGAGGGAGTTTTGCTTACTACACACAAATTCGCGAAATTTCATACCTCTATTCGAAATGTTTTTCGGCCAATAGAAAACTACAAAACATCTTAAAAAAAAAAAACTCAAATAATCTTTAATTATCAACAAAAAAAAAAAAATTTCCTTTTACGGACACTTCTCGCGAGACGACGCGAATTTTATCTGTCCTCCAATGAAAAGCCCAGAATTAAATCCGGGTGTGAATTCCAAAAATGGCCTGTTCAGTGCCCCAGAAAACGAAGTAAAAAGACGAGACAAGAAGACGGTCGCAGTGAAAAAAATACGAGCACAATTAACACGTCCCTCGACAAAACTCAAGCGATCGTATTAGTATTGCCTCTCTCTTTCTCTCTCACCGCCTTCTTCTTCATCGCTCACCTCACCTCCTACCTTTCACCATTCACCTGAGCGATAACTTCAAAGACATTCCTACCAAACAAACGCTCATGCACATATATACGTACACAAAACTCATTCTTGCAAAGACTGCTACGAACATTTTAACGAACTTGTACCAACAAAAAATGATATTACGTTTATTTGCGTTGTGAATTCCGGAGGAGGAACCGCCGAAATAATGAACAACAAAAACCGGTATAGCGATCGAAAGTAGGTTATATTGAACGTAATATACAAACTGGAATGCGATTTAGTCAATTCAGGAATACTATTAGTAGAAATAAACATATACAAATCTTGAAGTGAAAAAGTATGTCCGGGTAACTTATTCTAGCTGAGTGTAGCTCAGAGCTAGTCTGGTCTCTGGATAACTTCGTTATCTGTCGGAACTCTTCGATAACTGTAACGGATCTCTACGAATTACCCTCCACTGTAAACTGTAACTACAACTGAGATTCCAGATCTTCCACTGTTCTTTCTATGACAGGATTATATATACACTCGGTCGAGTCCATTGTCATATACAAAAGGGGGAGATCCCACAACAATTTGTAAAAACTTAATTGATTTATACATATATATAAAATTCTTGTTTCGATATACAATTTGATTTTCTTGTTTTGTACCCCTCTTATAGTGGGCTATTTAACTAACAATGCCAAATCAAATCGGAGTAGATAGACTAAACTAACGCCCGGTTTGACACTCCTCCCACGTCTATTGAACAGGTGCAGAGACTCATCCCTTGTTCCCTGTTTAGGATGTGGTTTCCGGCTTTCTCTTTTCCAGTCTTTTCTAATCCTTTCACTTTTCTTTTTCTTATTTTTATTATTTTTTTCTCAATTGGAGTAGATAGACTAAACTATCGCCCGGTTTGACACTCCTCCCACGTCTATTGAACAGGTGCAGAGACTCATCCCTTGTTCCCTGTTTAGCATGTGGTTTCCGGCTTTCTCTTTTCCAGTCTTTTCTAATCCTTTCACTTTTCTTTTTCTGATTTTTATTATTATTATTTTCTCAATTGGAGTAGATAGACTAAACTATCGCCCGTTTGACACTCCTCCCACGTCTACTGAACAGGTGCAAAGACTCATCCCTTGTTCCCTGTTTAGCATGTGGTTTCCGGCTTTCTCTTTTCCAATCTTTTCACTGTTACGTAGCCCCCTGCACATCAGTGTCGTTACCGCCTTGCTCGGGGCGATATGATTAAAAAAAAAAAATCAAACTAATCCGTTTCAACGCAATTCACTACAACGGATAACCCACTATAGCATCATAATAAAAATCTCACCTGTGATCACCTTAGTTTTCCTTCCACGTCTGTTTACTTTTGGGATGATGTCGTTTGCTGATGTCACTAATGCTTCTTTTTTCCCTAAATTTATTGTCTGTCCAATAAGCGACAACAGTACAAGCATGCCTAAAATATTCCATAATACAACGCACACTGTTTAAATCAAAAGTGTCTATTGGCTACAAATCACCCCCCACCATTTAAAATATTTGACGAATAAGAAAAAACTAAAACTATTTTTTCGAGACTACTTTTGGAAAAAAAAATTCTGATGAAAACCTACAGATTTCGACTTTCGGTTGCAGAGATGAGGAATCTACAAGCCGTTCAAACACAGGAGAAGAT
Organism: Ascarosepion bandense; assembly: GCA_037127315.1. Lineage (NCBI taxonomy): Eukaryota > Metazoa > Mollusca > Cephalopoda > Sepiida > Sepiidae > Ascarosepion > Ascarosepion bandense. The sequence goes on from JBBBDQ010000151.1 coordinate 5,412,610, forward strand.
ATGGCCACATATACGCCCTCACTTGTCAGCGCTTGCTAAGATAAACATGTGTCGGCAACTTCAAACAGATCACCTCGAACAACATCAGAGCGGTTCAGTGAATCTTCGCTGACGATCAAAATCTTTTCTCAACCTTAGATATTACTATGCAAAAAGTCTTTTCTAAACCACATTTTTTGTGGCTCACCCACCAAAAGACTTTAACTCACCTAATGACAATTTTTGATCCTGTTTGAGTCTTTTAAATTCATGTTCGTAAATACAAATGATTTAACAGACAGACCTATTTTTTCTTTATTTTTAATTTTATTATTGTCTGGAATGCGGACGTTTGGATTTTTAATATAAAAATCCTGAACGAGAGCATTTCTTACACACCAACTCCAATGGAATATATATTATTTTCGATATTATAATGAAAACATACTTTTATTGCTAAATTTTAAAAATATCTCTGAGAAGGAAATCAATAAAATTTATATATGCACAAATAGACGAGTAACCATAAGAATCATTTTTGATTAAAAGACATTTTCTCAGCATTTCTTTCATCTGCAGTTCAATAAAATATGAAAGCCGAGAAAAGTATAAATTTAGTTTCATGCTTGCGTTTTATTGAAATTGTGGAAAAATACCTGTATTAAAATAAATCTAAACTTATTTATAAATGGAACTTTGTCTCTGTGTGTGTGTGTGTCCGTTACCTATAGACTCCGAAACGGCTGAACCAATTTTCTTGAAAATTTATGCAGTTGTACTATAAGCGTCTGCGAGTGTTCTTAGCTAAGTTTTGTGTCGAGGTACCCCCGATAAATATCGAAAATCGAAAAAAGTTATAAAAGAAGTGGTCCGATTTTAATAAAATTTGATACACTCATAGACAAAGACATCAGAAACGATCTTCAGAAGTTTCAAGGTTGGAGTTCTTACAATAGTGCAGAAAATCGATAATATATATACATATATATATAAGGCAAGATGTTTGTGTGTGTGTCTGTTTATTTGCCTATATGACTTTTATTTCAGTTTTTGCTTCAGGTTTGGCTCTAAGTAGGTATAATTGTAGTTCTTAGTCTCAGCCATGATAGCATTTACTCAGAGGACTTATTTAGCCTTCAAAATTCAGTTTACGACGAAAGAAACTTATTTGATATCGATACCAGGAAATCAAAATTTGACTTACATCCATTCATTTTTCTTTCAGTCTACGGTTTTGCTTTAACTGGAAACAACTATTGCTTTTTAGTCTTTCGTGCCAATGTCCAAAGAGTCTGAGCTCCAGGACCATGGATTAGTTTTAAAGCTTTCATTACACCCGAGCAACGCCGGGCTATACTGCTAGTATATATATGCGATTGGTAAATTGTCGCAATTATTTTATTAGGTGCGATTGGTAAATTGTGGCAATTATCTTATTATCTAAAATATTCTTTATGCTGTGTCTAAGCTCCAGGACCATGGATTAGTTTTAAAGCTTTCATGACACCCGAGCAACGCCGGGCTATACTGATAGTAAATAAATAAAAATAAACAAATAAGCAATTAAAATTACCGAGGGTATATTCAGTAACAGTGGTGTGAAAAGTAAAGAAGTCCTTTTCACAAAATATTTTTTGCCGGTAAGTTCGTTAAAGTTTGCTGAGATGAATAATTTCAAATCAAAATAATATTCAATCAAATCCTTGATTTTCTGACAGAAATATTTACCTGGTCGCCACAAAAAATATATTTTATTTTTCTCAGAAGTGCTGCATTAATTGATAAAGTTGTTTTATTAACTTCAAACCTCGCCAGATTTTGTTGGCCTTTCATATATCAAAAGGAGGTAGATTGGATTTTTAATGCCTTCAGATGTTTACTAATGTCGCGCATTCCTTATTCAAAAACGAAGAAAAATCTTTCACTGAAATCCAAAGTAAAATTAAAGAAACAAAACCAAAACGAAAAAAAAAAAACTCATTTGATATACTCAAAACTATTTTCTCTTCAGGACGAAAATAGGTTTTAAGCCGAGTCTAGAAGATAAACATTTCAGATTTATTGAGTGCTTTTGGTCAAAAGAAATAATAATAAAAGTAAAAGAAAATATAAAATATTAATCCCCCCCTACCTTTGGTAAAATTTTTAATCAAAAAACGAAATTGTTTTGACTGATGACTTAACGGTTAACGCTTTTATAAGTTCATAACCGGAAGTTCAAGGTTAGGAATGGTTCGTTATTAGAAATCCTTTCATCTAGGTTTGTACGAGCCTAAAATATATTAGGGACCTTTCGTTTGGTAGCTTTTGTTGTTCTAAATGTTCTACAGGTTGAGTTTCCATCTTCCTTTAAACATATATTGAGCTTAATGTTCACTGTTCTAAATTAAGTCTATAAATGTACAGAATATATGTTTATTAGTCATCCCTATTCAAGCCTGTTTTGCGGTATCACAGCTCATCAGTGTGGCGAGACATCCGCTTACTTCCAGTCGGGATCAGAAACTCGACCGATTTGGTGCCTACTTCCTAAGCTATCGGCTGAAAAATGGAAAAAATTTAGCGTGTCATATATATGCGTTGTATACACACGCCAATCACCGGAAAAACTCAGTTAATAAAGAGTAATGCGTAAATCGCAGAAGTGGTAGTTGTTTTAATAATTTCCGCTCCTAAGAGCTCAATCTTAACGAGAGCATTGTGTATATATATATATATATATATATATATATATGACTGCAAAAACATTCGAATTCTGCATTCGTTGAATAGGTATTTCAGCGAGAAAATCCTCGTATCATCAACAGCGATCAAAAACAATAATTTATTAATTCAAATATGTTTTTCTTTAAATTTTTGTTTTTGATCATTGGTGATGAATCGAGAATATTCTCGCTGAAATAGCTATTCAACGAATGTAAAATTCGGAATGTTTTTGATATAATAATCATATTTGGCTCTATAAATAGATAATACTGTTTATATCGAGTTCTCTACCTGGATCATTTTTAATATTAAAAAAAAAAATTAATAGGATCCTGTTTTTGGGATTTCACCCCTATATGCGCTTTTATTATATATATATATATATATATATATATATATATATATATATATATATAGTCATCCGCAGACAGATCTGTTTCGCTGTATCACAGCTCATCAGTACGGTTAGACTCCGATTGCTTTTTAACCCTGGAGTGAAACCCGACCGAAATGGCGTCAGTCGGCGGTTCTACCTCTGGGCTATGGGGGCTCGGTAGAAGATATATATATATATATATATATATATATATATATATATATATATATATCAGTAGCCACTTCTGCAACTGGAGTCAGTCAGTAAAGTGCCATACGTGATACACGTTTAGGCGATCATATCTCGAAATGTACGTGACTGGGCAGAAGATTTTCCCAGAGTAGGTAGCCATTAGGTTACCAACCGAGGTTATATAACCTAATCTGACCTGTTATTTGACCCATATCTGGAGGAAAGAGACGGATTAATAACTTCCCCAAGGATATTTGCGCGTAAGTGAATGCAATGAATTCAACTGGAACTCGAACTCGTCTCTTCGATTTCTCGTTTCCGAAATGACATCCACTGCACCACAACGCATGTCTGCTCGTATGTACACACCGCGTATATAAGACGCTAAAATTTTCTCCTCAGAAGCATCTCGGTCTTATGCAAAATCAGTCGAGTTTCGATCCCGGCTGGAAGCAGTTGGATGCCTAGCCACACTGATGAGCTGTCATACAGCGAAACATGCTTGTATGTGGATAACTAGCATTGGGTTTTCATTGAATAAGATTTCTCGTGGAATTAACCTTACAATTACCAAGGATACTACCTTACTATATATATATATATATATATATATATATATATATCCTTCAATTGACGGATGTGCGTTGTGGTGCAGTGGATGTCGGCTCGGATGGGGAAATCGGTGAGTCGATTTCTAATTCCAGTCAGACACTTTGCATTCACTTACGCACTGGTACGCTTGGGAAAGGTATTAATCTGTCCCTTCCCTCCAGTTATGGGTTAAATTACTGAGGTCTGTTGTTCATGCGATCTGTGGCAGACGTCTGCACCGATTGTTTGTTATCAGCAGTTCCAAAAATTGTGGATGGTGCTACACAAGCCTTCACCACTTTAAACAATTCTTTGTGTGGTAGTCTGTGTTAGACGCTCATACGTCGAAATCGACGGGAGAGTCCATTATATATATATATATATATATATATATACAAATTTATTTGTTTGAACATTGTTTTTCATGGATACTCGTATTTGAGCGGATACTCTGTTTTTCTATAATTAAAGAGTACATTTATATATATATCCACCGGCCTGAATATTCGAGAAATCTAACGAAGTAAATATCTGTCTTCTGGCAGGATTCGAACCCCTTACCGGGGAGGTGCCGTTGTTAGGTCTGAACGTGTCTTTCCACAAAAAAATTCCTTGGTTTGACAAAGTCGAATTAATCCCTATGAATACACAAGGTTCTGATTTCTTAAAACATCCATATTATCTCTGGTTCTATTGTAACCAAATGTAAACAAAGACAATATTGAGAAATGTTACGGAAAGTTACGAAATGGTATTAACCGCCTTTTTTTTAAAATTCATTTGTTTCTAATATGAGTATCTATTAAAAATAATGTTCAAACAAATAAACATGTCGGTTAATACCATTTTGTAACTTTCTGTACATATATATAGTATCCACATTTTTTTTTTTGCTGTATCGCAGTTCATCAGTGTGGCTTGACATCCACCTGCTTCCAACCGGGATTGAAACACGACTCAGCGTCAGTCAGAGTGTCTACCTCTAAGCAATTGGCGTATATCAGAGAGAGAGAGAGAGAGAGAGAGAGAGAGAGAGAGAGAGAAGATGAAATTTTAACGGGTTATGTATACGTGGTGTATACACACGCCAGCAGTCTAGAGAACTCAGTATATATTGAAAACAGAAATAGGGTTTGTTCCAACGAGAGAAATTGGTATAGGCGAAAAAAGTGTGAGAAGCCATGAATATTTTGTTTAAAGTGTAGATTTATTATCATTACTATTTTTATTGTTATTATTATTATTATTACTTGCTTTTTGTATAATATATTAAGTGTCTTTAATGCTATTTGTGTCGCTGCACGTGTTTCGACTCCAAAGTTAACTCTCTTCAGGCGAATTAATTTATGACATTACAAAACGAGATCCATGTTTCTTTTTGACAAAAAAAGATCTCGATATGCAAGGTAATATGTAATACTGGACAATCTCCTCACAGATAAAGAAGAGACTTGAAACAACAGAAATATGCTTCTGCAAAGAAAAGAGTCCTGAACTGTTATGTAATATCAGTCCTTTTAGATGGCAGTGAATGCTGGACAATTTCCTCACGTATGAAAAAGAAATTAGATGCAACCGAAATGTGGTTCTAGAAATAAAGAATCCTTAACTCTTATATAATATCAGTCCTCTCATATGGCAGTGAATGCATAATAATATCATCAAAAAGTGAAGAAGAGATTTGAAGCAATAGAATTTTTTTCTACAGTCGGATGTTGATAATAAATTAACAGAAGAATGATGACATTTTGGAAACAAAACGAAAACTTTCACTTAACCTCATGAAGAGACAGTTTACATATTTTGTGCACATAATGAGGAAAGAATTCTTGTAAAATTGAATACACACAAGACTGATTAAAGGAAAAATGAACAGAGGAAAACAAGGGGTAGTCTATCTAGTGAGATTGAGTAAATGGCTGGCTGAGTAAGAATTAAAAGAGATAGCAAAAAAATTAAAGTTATTAAGAGCTGAAAGGGGAAACTGTGGAGAGCTATGATCGCCACGCCGCAGCTTCTTTCCGTAAACCACTGGGAAACGATTGAACAGGTTAATATGGCAGTGATCTGGGAAGTATTCACTTCCCAGATCACTGCCATATTAACCTGTTCAACTCTAGAGTTAGTCATTATCTTCAGCTCCTATCCTTTCCACATAGGATTGATATCATTCAGTATTGTAGAATAAATTTTACACACTTCACTTCCTGCTTGAAAAGCTATCTGCAGTTTTATCAGACGTTTTTCTTTCCTTGGAGAAAAGAAATTTCGTATTGCTGCTGTCAGTGCTATTTTGGTATAAAATTAAACGTGATTTGCAAATCGGTCGTACGACTGAATAACTTGCGGATCTTCGGCGATGAAATATCTATACAATGCTACCTCTTTCATCGTAGAAATACAGTTTAATTTTCTCTCCATAAAAGATTTCATTGCTGTCACTTCTTTTATATATGCTACTAATACGATTTTGTTGATAACCAAGGAACTTTTTATTGGTGCCAGACTTTAAGTTCTTTTATGTTCGTATTGAGCAAAAGGCATATAGAAAATTCCCAAGACGAAACCAATATAAAGATACAGACAAAAAAAAACAATTATAGAATGTTTCACAAAATATGAGCAGGGATAAAAACAATAAGAGTCAATCATGATTATATACAAATTATATTCAGACTAATACACACATCTTTGTTTTTATTTTACAACGTTTCGGGCGTTGTGCCCTTAGGCCTTCTTCAGATGTCGGAAAAAGAATAAGCTTGAAGTTTCAATTACTGGATTCAGGGTTGTCCTACGGGAAAATAGCCTAATGCATGAAAGAGTAGGTTCATGAATTTTGCGAAATCGTAATTGTGCGGTATGTGGATTTTTTCCCAGTTGCGCATGTGTTGGAAGGAGTGTGTGTGTGTGTGTGTGTGTGTGTGTGTGTGTGTGTGTGTGTGTGTGTGTGTGTGTGTGTGTTGAAATACTCGTTCAACTGCTTTTATTTCTGGTTGAAATATTTATTTCTTGCTACTGCTGCTGAATCGGGCAAAGTAAGGAAGCCCTCACATGCCACAATAGCCAACAAGTAAGATAGTTTCTATAGACATTTTTTAAATCGTTTCACCTCAAAGCAAGGCGGTACCGCCACTGATGCGGGGAAGAGGGCTACATAAGAAAGTAAAAGTTAAAACAGAAGGAGAGCGAAGAGAAAGACTAACCAGTTTAGGGCGTGTCAGAGAAAGGGCAGGAGAAAGATGTGAACACAGGTGTGAAGACAGTTGTGAAGGTAGAGTGAGAAAGGAAAAGAACAAGATATACGGGGTGATGTAGAAAGAAGGAGAGAACGACTGAAGTAAAGTGGATAAGAGATGGGAATTGACATTGCACTTAAATTCCTGGAGGTTGTAGTCGTCAGAAAAGCAAGTATACGGAAGGGAGTTCCACAAGCGAGAACAAAAGCTGCTGGAGTAGAATTGTTGGCTTCATTTGGTAGATTTAACTGTAAAAGAGTGGGACCTTGTTGACAGTTTGGTTGCTCGAGTCTTGTAGAGGAGGCACCAGTGACCTAAGCTCGTCAGAGCATAAGTCATGAAAATATTTGTAGAAGAGAGAGAGAGAGAGAGAGAGAGAGAGAGAGGCCACATCCCGCCGGTGAGAAAGTCGTTGAAGTCGAGCTTCCAGGTCAAGATCTATCACGTTACAGATTTTCCTTTGGAACCTGACGAGAACCCTGAGATGAACAGCAGAGGCGCCTAACCAGATATGACAACAGCATTCGATGCACGGTTGTTCGAACTGTTTTCTCATTTTTATTGCTATATTCAGCAGTTGTACGCTCCGGAGTTCGTCATATGATTGCAATTTCAAACCGAATCCTTTATTTCGACCACTGGGGTATATTGTTCTCGTTCTATGAGCCATGTCACTTCCGAATGTCTTAGATAACTAAAACATCCGGAAGAGGCATGGCTCATAGAACGCGAACAATATACCCAAGTGGTCGGATAAAGGATTCGGTTTGAAATTGCAATCATGCTTACCATTCTGTTTACCTTAAGCTCCTTGATAAGACCCCAAAAAAGAATCAGCGATATTATTGGTCCTGTTCTGGCAGCTCGGCTTCAGTCACTTTCCTACCACCGTAAGATAAACACACTGTGCCTTTTCTATGAAGACTTTTGTGGTAATTGTTCGGATGATCTAGTCGCTATGAAACCTAGACTTTTTGAATTTAAGCGAATATTAGACGAACGTCGAGATCTGATCAATATAATCAGTAATATTATTGGCCCCGATTTGGTGTTTCGGCTTTAGTCACTTTCCAGACGCCGTAGGTTTGCTTCTCTGTATCTTTTCTATCATGGTAATTGTTCAGAATAGATCTTCCCTGGGGTACCTAGACTTTTTGAATTTAAGCGAAGATTAGACGAGCGTCGAGATCTGATCAATATAATCAGTAATATTATTGGCCCCGATTTGGTGTTTCGGCTTTAGTCACTTTCCAGACGCCGTAAGGTTGCTTCTCTGTATCTTTTCTATCATGGTAATTGTTCGGAATAGATCTTCCCTGGGGTACCTAGACTTTTTGAATTTAAGCGAATATTAGACGAGCGTCGAGATCTGATCAATATAATCAGTAATATTATTGGCCCCGATTTGGTGTTTCGGCTTTAGTCACTTTCCAGACGCCGTAAGGTTGCTTCTCTGTATCTTTTCTGTCATGGTAATTGTTCGGAATAGATCTTCCATGGGGTACCTAGACTTTTTGAATTTAAGCACAGCACCAGACTGCACACCACTACAAATGACGTAATCTCAGCAAAAAAAAAAGAAGAAAGAAATCGATTACACCCTGCCACTTCAGTGGGTCTAAAACTGACCATATGATAAAAGAAAGCAAACTAAAGCAGTTGTTTCAATTAATTTGCACGATGGTGAAAACTTGAATTTGTACACTGGCCCTTTTTAATCATTAGATCCCGAGGAAGGCAAGAAAGATATTAAGATGCAAGGGGGTTACTGGGTTTGAGAGACTATGAGAAAACAAAACACTATTAAGGGGAGAAAATAATAAAATAATTAAGTCTGAAGCCTGAGGAGAGTTCTATAAGCGAGAAGTGCAATAGAAGAAACTGTTAGCATAGAACTTACGGCTACATCTAACCATTTCAACTGTAAATCTAGTATAGTGCTTAAATTCTTAAATTTTAGGTAAGTCAGTCAATTAAGTGCCATACGTGATACATGCTTGGGTGATCATGTCTCAAAAGAGTTTGAGTTTGAGTTTTGTTTAACGGCATATCAACACCTGTATGGGTTATTTAATGCCAAAAAAGTGGGGGTTTAAGGCATTTTTAATGTTCGGTTATAGTGAGAAGGTTGATTTAGTCTGATGTTAATGATTTTTTTTAGTCGTTTTTATTTTAGAAAACTGAAAATGTCTTCTACTTTTGTATTCAGAAAAGTTTACTGAGAATAATTCTTTCCCTTCAAAAATGTATTATAGTAATAATTTTTTTCTTCAAAAATGTATTGTTGGTAATATATTGTTTTCAAAAATAAACATTTTTCTATAAAAGTTTATTTTTATGTATATATTTCTATAAAAGTGTATTTTTATACTTTCATAGTGTTTTGATCCCAGTTTGTGGGGGGGTTAACTATTTTCCCATGGCTGGGACCCTAACTGGTGCTACCACTCCAGGTCATGGTAGACCTGAGAATAACAGCAATTAAGAGGTGGCTCTATGCTTCTCACAACCTCCCTATCAGAGGACTTGCGGCTGGATGCAGTTTATCGTCATACCCAGGACCAATCTCAAAAGAGACATTACTGACTGGGCAGAAGATTTTCCCGCAGTAGGTTGCCATTACTTTCTACTGTAGAAAGTTTGCTAACAAAGCCTGTAGAACCCAATTTGTCCTGTTATTTTAACCCATAGCTGAAAGGAGAAGTGACGGATTAATAAAATTGCACGTAAGTGAATGCAACGTATTCAACTAGAATTTGAACTCGGCTCTCCGATTTCTACGTTCCGAGCCGATATCCACTGCCCCACAAAGAAAAGTTCATAAGAATAATTACCATGAATTTATTTATAGAAAAAGCATATGAAAGCTACGTTACTTTTGCAAGGAAGTGAAAGATGCCAGGTAACGTCAATAATATTGCAGATTTTACTTTAGATTTTGTCAAGAATTTTTAAGTACATTGCAGAAGCACCAAACCAGACGTGGGAGAAAAGCCTGTGATGGGTGGATGGAGGTTTTGAGGTACGTGAAACGACCTCATAATTACTATTGTTCCCAGGTCCCCCCTGACCTGGGGTGGTAGCACCTGTTAGGGTCCCGGCTATAGGAAAATTGTGGCCTCTAAAACAAAAGCAAAAGCCCATGAATGCATAAAAATACATTTTTATAATAAAAAAACAACAATACATTTTAATATACTGTCACCAACAATACTTATTCTTAGTAAAATTACCAAAAATGCTTTCGTAAACCAAAAAGACCAAGAAAGAAATTACTGGAAAGTAATTGAAACTCACCTGAAGCGAGTTAAATGTTCCTCATGCCAATGACATTTCCACCGAACTTCACTACGGCATATATCTTCACTGAATTTCTTTTAATGTGATCCTCTCGAGTTTATATTTAAATTGGAATCATCAGGAGAGAATGTGCACCGTTTCGGGCCCTTCCTCTCTAATTAACCAACAATAAATTTTATAGCCAAATAACCAAAAACACATTTGACATAAAAATGATCAACAATACATTTTATAATATAAGGACTAACAAATATTTTATCTGTAAATGGACACATACAATTGCGTTCAAAAAATATAGATTTCGGGATTAAATAACCCATAAACGTTGATATGCCACTAAACAAACTCAACCAACCAACCAACCAACCAACCAACCAGACACAGGAGCATTATTCATTGCATATACGAATGGTAGACTTACAAATGTAAAACGCTTTTTTAAGACCATTTCACCCCAAGCAAAGGCAGGACCGCCGGTAGTGGGTAGGAGGTTATAGTGAACGAAAAAATAAGGTACAGGGGATGTCGAAGAAAGGATGAGAGGTGGATGGGAATCAATGAGATAGACGATGGCAAATGACGTTGCATTGAAATTTTTGGAGATTGTATCTATCAGGAAAGCAAGCAAACGGAAGGGAGTTCCACAAACAAGAAGCGCGAGAAAAGAAACTGTTAGAGTAGAAGAGGTGGTTATATTTAACTTTTCCGACGATAAAAGTGTGGGTCCTTGATGTCAGTCTAGTAGCACGCGTTAATACATGAATTCGGGGAACCAGGGAAAAAAGCTCTTCAGAGCAGTTGCCATGAAAATACTTGTAGAAAAGACAGAGGGAAGCGACATAGCGTCGGCGAGGAAGATTTGCAGAGTCCATGTTCCATGATAATCACAAATCTTTTACTGGTATATTCCTTAACTCATGAGTAATTTAATTGATTTGTTGACGCAACATTTTCTGTTTTTACAATTATTTTTGCCAATTATTTCATGAAATATTCACATAAGCGTTTCTTTGAAAATCTGTGCTTTCAAAAGAAAAAAAAAGAGTTAATGCAGTAAAATCTAATTTACATTTTTCTGCAACTCATAATTTAATCATTGGCTTTTATTAATATGAATAAGGTTAGATGAAATCGTGCAGTAGGTTAGATCAATAAGTTTCGAAATGCTCCCTCAGTGACCTGATGGCACTGAATAGAATTGATCGTGAGATTTAATTTTTGAGAAAAACTTTTTACATATGTTCATATAGTTCTAAAGTAATTTTTTATGCATTTGAATGCTGTTCAATAAAATGGTGGATTATATCAAACTTGTGAGTTTCAAGGGGTACTTTCATTGACATGGTAAAATTGTATAGGATTCACATAAGATTTTATTTTTGAGAAAAAAATCTTTCTATTTATATAGTTCTAAAGTAAGATTTTATGCATTTGAATGATGTTCGATAAAATGGGGGATTATATCAAACTTGTGAGTTTCAAGGGGTACTTTCATTGACATGGTAACATTGTATAGGATTCACATAAGATTTTATTTTTGAGAAAAAAATCTTTCTATTTATATAGTTCTAAAGTAAGATTTTATGCATTTGAATGATGTTCGATAAAATGGGGGATTATATCAAACTTGTAAGTTTCAAGGGGTACTTTCATTGACATGGTAACATTGTATAGGCTTCACATAAGATTTTATGCATTTGAATGATGTTCAATAAAAGATCACAAATGCAAGTCTCAAAAGGGTCCTTAACTGATCAGATGACAATGTATATGATCCATCATGAGATTTTATTTAAGAAAACTCTTTATATCGTTTTAAAGTGAATTTTTATCCATTTTATTGAAGCTGGATAAAATTTGATTTTAAATCAAATGTTCCTTCACTGACATGATAATAGTCTTTATTATTTATCATGTGATTCCTTTCTAGAAAAATTTATTATAGTAATTGTCTTAAGTTCGCAAATGATATGACTGCAGTACATGTGGTGCCCTTAGGTTGTTTTGTTTTTATAGCATATAAACCTCGGCAGGTCATTTATTGCCAACTAAATTTTATTTATTTATTGCTGGTAATACCTTTTTCTTTTCAACAATTTAGTGTTGTTTTTATATAAGTTCTGTGTCTAGTAATACTTTTTTCTTTTCGAGTATCAAGATTCATTGGGATTTGTTTTTAAGGGCAGGGTCCCCAAGTCCTACACTGTTATTTAACCCATAACTGGAGGGAAGGGACGGATTAATACCTTTCCCAAGGGTACCAGTGCTTAAGTGAATGCAGGGTATTCAACTGGAATTCGAAGTCGACTCACCGATTTCTCTTTCCGAGCCGATATCCACTGCACCACAACGCACATCCGTCACTATACGCTTACAGCACCTGGTATTCCCAAGCGGTTACCCATCTAAGTACTGACAAGGCTCAACGTTGCTTAACTTCAGTGATCAAGCAAGAACCGGTGTATTCAACATGATATGGCCGTAAGCCTGGTACCCTTAGCAGCGTAAAGTATATTGTGATATAAAATAGATTTTTTTTTCAATACCAAAGATAAGCACACTTGAACAAACCTTTCTTGTCATGGCTAATTTTGTTAGTTTTCTATTTTTTTAATGTTTGTCTCTTGTGCCTTTAAGTGTATGTCTATTTTCTAATAGAGTTATTGGGGTTTGATTCCCTCATGCCATTAACCAAGAAACAGAAATGTCCCGATCAATTTTCATGATTTATATATCAAATTTAAAATTATCCAGCCTCAAGGCAATTCAGACAAGCAACAACGCTATTAATCATTTTAGGCTTTTGGGGTTTTGTATGAGTCCCCCGCCCGGATAGTAATGCCAAGTTAAATTAGGTTTTGGCATGCGTGCATGTCTGCCAGGAAATCTCTTTACCCACCTGTTGATTACCTTTGTGTTTACTGGGGAAAAATTGTTTCTCGTCGCAATCCATGTTGCACATTTATAAATCTACCATTTGTCTGTGTATTGATTAGTACTGTTATATATGGTGCTCCTATAATATACACTGCCGGCCATAATTATTAGGCCATCCCAGTCTTTAGAAAAAAATTGTATTTCATACTATTTTTAGTATTTATTGCCAAGTGAATAATTGTAAATGAAAATAGAATGGTTCTTTTGTTAATACTGCATAATAACATGTGCATCAAATGAACTGTTCTGGTCTCCAGTTTTAGTCTTCTCTTCTCCATGCAAGTCACTTCTTCTTATCGGCTGGCCGAAGCAAAGGCTTCCTGGCTGCCTTGGAAAATTTTTCAAAGTAATAATAACAAAAGAACCATTATATTTTCATTTAGGTCTAGCAGTATTGCTCGGCGTTGTTCGGGTGTAATGAAAGCTTTAAAACTAATCCATAGTCCTGGAGCTCAGACTCTTTGGACGTTGGCACGAAAAGCTAAAAAGCAATAGTTGTTTCCACTTAAAGCGAAACCGTAGACTCAAAGAAAAATTAATGGATGTAAGTCAAATTTTGATTTCCTAGTATCGATATCAAATAAGGTTTTTTCGTCGTAAACTGAATTTTGCAGGCTAAATAAGTCCTCTGAGTAAATGCTATCATGGCTGAGACTAAGAACTACAATTATACCTACTTAGAGCCAAACCCGAAGCAAAAACTAAAATAAAAGGGCTGAAAAAATATAGACATACAAGCAGATAAACAGACACACACACAAACATCTTGCCTTATATATATATATATATATATATATATATATATATAATAGGGAAATATATGACAAAGTGGAAAAGTTGATGTAACTCGTATATATATATATATATATATACACACTACCGACTATAATTTTGTGAACACCAACATTTTTTAGCAGAATAAAATTCGCCGAGTTTGTATTTTTTTGTTATTCTTATGCAGATGTCAAGTAAAAAAGTATTCTTTTCAACTTTAAAGTAAACATTTTAAACATCCAGCTCTTTCTGAATCCTCTGTTCTTAGATTGACACCTAAGCATTCTGAAATGTTCGTATTGGAGCTAAGGCACAAATGCCAAAAAGTACAACAAGCCGTTTACAAATTAATAACTGAGGGAATTGTGACAGGGTGTTCTATTTCTCACAGACGGTGCCTAACTGACTCTACTATACTGTGCAGTCGGCAAAACAAACAACGCTCTTGCAGGAAATTAAAAAAATATAAAATGGCGACAATTTAACCATCGCAACCTGCACTGCATCAGACTGAAGTGGGATGAGTTCCGTCAGGTTAACTTGCCCTAGATACACCACTTCTACTACGGCTGCAGTACATGAGGTGTTCATACAACTTTAATGATTTACAGAACATGATGATATAAATTTTTGACTTTTTCCTAATAATTTCATCCCAAGGAAGGCTATAATGCTACTAAGATGCAATATTCATTGAATACGAAAGAATCTGAGAAAAATATTAGGTAGATACATTATTGTCTTTATTGTTATGTTCACAACATTTCAGTTCGTTGTACGCTCTGGCCTTCTTCATGTGCTAGAAATTTCAAACCTTTCGAACTTTTTATTTCGATCACTAGGATATATCATTCTTATCCCGTGAGCAATTCCACTTCTCGTAGCCATTTAGTTATCTCCCTTTGACTTAACTCTATAAGTTATTTGTTCGCCGAAACGTCATAAATATGATAATAAAGATGAAGACAATTGTCCGAACATTTAAATAATGAAAATACTACTTCATCTCAGAAGTATAGACAAGTATTACGTTGATAGCTTAATACAAGAACAGTAATTAACGAGACATAAAATGCCTATTGATATTGCATTCACACTTACAATTTAGTTTGCAAATCATGTTTTTAATGACTTAATATACAACCAGACGAGCGTTGTTTTATCTTTAAGATACTTCTGATTCTGGCTTGATTTCACTGAACTTTCAAATCATTTCATCCCAAGGAAGGCTATAAAGCCACTAAGATGCAAATATTCACTGAGTGTAAAAGAATTTGAAAAAATAAAAACTATATTACGTAGATAAATTATTTATACTGTTCGGACTAATTTCGTCGTCTTTATTGTCATGTTTACGACATTTCAGCCGTTTTATGCTCCGGTCTTCATCAGGTGCTAGGAATGTCAAACAAAACTCTTTATTTCGATCACTGGGGTATATCATTCTCATTCCGTGTGCAATTCCACTTCCGGTAGCCATATAGTAATCTCCCTTTAATTTAACTATAAATTATTTGTTCGCCTAAACGTCGTAGGTATGATTATAACGATGAAGGCAATAGTCCAAATAATGTAAATAATGTAAATACTACCTCATCTCAGAAGTATAGACAAGTATTATGAAGAGAGCATAATACAAGAACAGGAATTAACGAGACATAAAATGCCTATTGATATTGCATTTAAATTTACAATTTAGTTTACAAAACACACGTTCTTAATGACCTAAAATACAACCAGACGGGCGTTGTTTTTTCTTTATGATACTTCTGATTCTGGTTTGATTTTACTGGACTTTTTAATGTTCGAAATGAAATTAGTGACTGACAGTGGCAGAGAATTCTTCACATTTCCATCAAACAATCAGGGCATCATTTTGCTTTTAATCAATTTTATATCGGAAATTGTTTTCTTCCCGTCTGCATGTCATTCTGAAATCGCAGATAAAATACTGAGTGAATTTTCTTCGTTCTGGAAAATGTTAACAGGTTGATGATCAGTAGAAATTAATAATGTCGGAAACATTAAGAGAAGCTCATCAAATTCCATATCCTATAATGGATTTGTTTTCAAGTCAAAAGTTCCATTTGTGGGTTAGTGGAAGTCCTTATGAAGTTTTGCTTTTATAAAATTTAATTGAAAATGGTTTTATAAGGGCAAATATACTATTGCATTTCTTCTTCCCATTGTTTAGAAAATTAAGAAATAATAAAGGCCAGGCTTGGGTGTAGTTTTGGTTAACACCCCAAGGTACACCAAAACCAAAATATTTACATAAGAAATCCTAATTATTATACAACGTTATAACCGTAAGTTCTATTTTAATAGTTTCTTTTCTCACACTTTTCTTATTTCCTCAATTGTCTTCTTATTCTCTTGCACTGAGCGATGCTCCATACTTTCGGTCTAGGGACATATCTAAGCTTCACTTAGTAAATCATTAAAACCATGAGTTCCATTTTATAATAGAAAAACAGTTACATATATATTAGTTTTCTCACCGCACATCCGCCTGTGAAGCTCTCTTCCAGTTTTTTCCTTCCCTGCTAACTACCATCATGAAAAATCTTAATTCTATGGTAATCGTTGTCTTTATCAAAGGAGAGTTGTCATAATCTCACTGTTTTACTGTTAAAATAGTTAACTGCAACCGCAAGTTCTATTCCAATAGTTTCTTCGCACGTCTCGCCTGTGGAAGTCTCTTCCGGTTTCTTGCTTCGCTGACTCATCCAATCTTCAAAAGTTTAAGAGAAGCTCATCAAATCTCATATCCTATAATGGATTTGTTTTCAAGTCTAAAGTTCAAATTGTCGGTTACTGGAAGTTTTCATGAAATATTTTCTTTTTAATTTCAGTTGAAAATGGGTTTATAAGTTCAAATATGCAGTTGTTTTTATTTTCCCCATTGTATAAGAAATAAGGAAATGGAATAGGCTAAGGCTAGTGGGTAGTTTTGGCCAACGCTTAAGATACGCCAAAACCAAAACATTTACATTAGAACTCCAGAGATCTCTCTTATATATAAAATTCTGTGACTTTCGATAGGCTGTAAGTCACACTCCCTAAAATAGCCATACATTGTCCTGTAGTGAACAAAACAATTCTAGATTTAAAAATTCAAAAATTCAAATGCTAATCACTGACTCATTGATTTTGTTAGAAATAAACGAATTTTCTCGAATTTACATACTTTGTTTAGCATACACAAAACACGCAAAATTTCACACCTCAATGCAAAATATTTGTTGTCCAACAGAAAGGCTAGAATCACATCCGGGAGTGAATTCCCAAATGACCTTTTCGTGCCCCACAACGATATAAAAGACGGGACAAGACGGCCGTCGCCAGCGAGTTAAGATGAGCGTAATTAACACGTACCCTTGACTAACGTCAATCGATCACTATTGCCTCTGTCTTTCTCGCTCACCTCTCACCGCCTTCCTTTTCACCAGTCACCCTGAGCGATAACTTCAAAAACAATCCTACCCAACAATAAACGCTTAATACATACATACATACGTTCCTGTCTGCGTACACATAAACTCACTCTTGCAAGGACTACTACGAACTCTTGATACCCTTAACTTCTTTATGCAGTTTCTCATTGAACATCTACCAATTCATGTTATTTTTTCCATGAATAAATTTCTATTTAAACATACAAAAATTATACTTTTATTCTTTCACAAATCCATCTGCTGATAACCTTATGATGATTATGGATAAAACTTGTAAGTTTTGGTTATGTTTCACACAAGGCCAATTCAATAAACATTCAAACATCTCCTTACTTCTACAGACCTATCGAAACCAAATTTGGGGGATAATTGCAAACATCTAACAGGGTACAAAGTACGGTTCATTTTACTAAAGTTCGAACCTTATTACAATAAATTTTCATTAATTTTGGGAGAAAAATTACAAGTTTTATGACTTAATAAACAAAATACGCCCTCTATTCTAAAAACAATTTAATCATTAAAATAGCAAATGATTACAGTATTTAAATTTTTCGGACTATTGACCACATCTTTGTTGCCATTTGTACGACGTTTCGGCTTTCTCCAGGTGCTAGAAATTTCACACTTAACCCTTTATTAAAATCACTGTGGTATATGAACTCCATTCCTTGCCTAGAGCCTCTTCTGGTAGTCATGAGTTATATCCCTCTAAGCCTGTAAGTTATTTTAATAAAGGGTTCGGTTCGAAATTTCTAACACCTGAAGAAGACCGTACTACCACCGGAACGTCGTACAAATGGCAACAAAGATGAGGACAATAGGCAGAATAATGTAAATTCTGTAAACATTGGAGTAGATAGACTAAACTATCGCCCGGTTCACACTCCACCCACATCTATTGAACAGGTGAAGAGGCTCATCCCTTGTTTCCTGTTTAGGATGCGGTTTCCGGTTTTCTCTTTTCCAATCTTTTCACTCTTTTATTTTTTTTTCCAATTGGAGTAGATAGACTAAACTATCGCCCGGTTCACACTCCACCCACGTCTACTGAACAAGTGAAGAGGCTCATCCCTTGTTCCTTGTTTAGGATGCGGTTTCCGGTTTTCTCTTTTCCATTCTTTTTACCCTTACGTAGCCCCCTGCGCATCAGTGGCGCTATCGCCTTGCTTGGGGTGATATGATTAAAAAAAAATATTACCTCATCTTAGAAATATAGACAAAAAACAAATACTTATTTAATAAAAATGCAATAATATTTTTTGCATATCTTTTCTTTATGTTTTGATATACAAGAACCCAGTTTCCAGTTCGCCTTGCATTTGCGGGAACATAATCACATCACGGATCAAACACTTCAAAAGTTTAAAATTTGGCTCCAGAAAGAAATATTTACGCAAGGCCAGTTGTATGCTGCATGCTCAAGAGTAAGAAATCCTAAGAATTTATTCTTCGCTCTTAAAAAGGAAAAAATAAATTTTCTTAAAACGTATTGTTTACCATGAAGTCCTATAAAATTAAATTAATTTAAAGTGTAGCGGATCAGAAATTAATTAAGATCAACCTTCTTCAATTTTACAAAAATTCACAACGATGTGTGAAATCCTGGTTTTCCCAAATAGAAAAAGGATCGACCATGTGCTTAACGAAAAAGTCGAAACCAGATTTCGCAAGCAGGTGTTAAAATGATTTTTAACTAATGGGAGCGACTTTTAAGATTTGAAAGAACTTAGCGATCCAGTGCGAAATTCAAATATAAATGACTTCGCAGCGTCAAAGACTGAGAGATGGGAGCAACGAAAGAGACACACACATCTAAAATGTAACTTCAAACTTCAAGCGACCCGGACATTTTCCTCTTTCTCTTTCTCCTTATCTATTTCAACAATTTCTACTACGAACATTTTGTACGAACTCTACCCTTAACCTCTTAATAATATTTCTAATTGCACATTAACTCTTACAACTTAAGTCTTTCCCTTTAATAAATTTCTATTTTAAAATGCAAAATGTATGTTTTATTCTTCTTACGCTATTCCACACAATTCCACATATTACAACCTGCCGACAACCAACCTTCTGATGATGAAAAACCTTCTGATGATAATAATTCTGCATAAAACTTGTAAGCTGTAGGGAGTTCGGTTAAGTCTGACACAAGGCCGAATCAAAGAAACATTAACCAGCTCCCTATGCTACAAAGGAAATTGTTAAACTGCGATGTAGGGTTTTTATCAAAGTATTTTTTTCAAACAAATCAACTTATTCAAATTTCATCGAGTGTTTTAAAAAATCGAACGAAACGTAGAGTTTTAACCCTCTAACGCCATTCGTGTCATATTTGATACAGTATTTCCCTATAAGGAAACATTTGGTATTTCCCTATAAGGAAACATTTGGTATTCATTGACTGAGCAGTCAGTACAGCTTTCATTTGAAATTTATAAAATATTTCTCTTAAAAAATTTTTCAGGAAAATATTTCTTTCAAGGCTTGTTTTCATACTGTATCAAATATGATACGAATGGCCCTAGAGGGTTAATAATATAATATGATTAAGGCTTCTACTTGTCATAAAGTGGGGGATCAGTTCTATATTGTTATGAAGTAATAAACAGATCCCCCACTAATTACTACTTAACCCTCTAGGGCCATTCGTATCATATTTGATACAGTATTTCCCTATAAAGAAGCAATTGGTATTTCCCTATAAGGAAACAATTGGTGTTCATTGACTGAGCAGTCAGTACTGCTTTCATTTGAAATTTATAAAATATTTCTCTTAAAAACATTTTCAGGAAAATATTTCTTTCAAGGCTTGTTTTCATACTGTATCAAATATGATACGAATGGCCCTAGAGCGTTAAGGCTTCCACTGGGCATAAAGTGGGTGATCGGTTTTCTATTGTCATGAAGTAATAAACTGATCCCCCACTAATTACTACTTAATAATATAATAAAATGAAAACAAGCCTTGAAAGAAATATTTTCCTGAAAAATTTTTTAAGAGAAATATTTTATAAATTTCAAATGAAAGCAGTACTGACTGCTGAGTCAATGAATACCAAATGTTTCCTTATAGGGAAATACCAAATGTTTCCTTATAGGGAAATACTGTATCAAATATGATACGAATGGCCCTAGAGGGTTAAATCTCGACAAAAATTGCTAGCGATAACTGCAACAATATTGAACGCTGTGAGGATTTCTACACGCATTAGTGTGTTGCAAAAGTATTCTTCAATGACTTCTTTAGGTCTAGAACCTTATCTGGATGTCATGCATGGCATCCAATTAATTCAAAAATATCTAAAATCTTCCCCAATATATCGCCGTTTCCACGGATCAATGATTAAAATTTGTTTCAAATAAATGAATCCCGTAGGTCTTAGAATGAACGATCCACCATCAGATTTCACAATCTACCGCTACAGAATCTCAAAGAACTTTACCAAATAACAAGAACAAATTAACAAGTTCCCTTTTGTACGCTGCTTGGCTATTTTATCCACGGAATAAAAACTGAACTTACAAATATAAGTAGACAACCCTCTCATTTCTGTGTTTTTCATTAAATTTGCATTGTACCAGTATTACGGCTTTTTATTGATCATTTTCTGTTCTTTTTTCTGTTTCATTAACAACAAAATTACGAGGGTCATTCACTAAAAAAGGTGGATTTTTCGGATTTAAAGACTTCTACGAGGGTCATTCAATAAATAAGGTGAATTTTTCGGTACAAGGACTTCTATGAGGGTCATTCAATAAATAAGGTGATTTTTTCGGTACAAGGACTTCTACGAGGGTCATTCAATAAATAAGGTGGATTTTTTGGTATAGGGACTTCTACAAGGTTCATTCAATAAATAAGGTGAATTTTTCGGTATAAGGACTTCTACGAGGGTCATTCAATAAATAAGGTGATTTTTTCT
This sequence comes from Ascarosepion bandense, assembly GCA_037127315.1. Taxonomy (NCBI): domain Eukaryota; kingdom Metazoa; phylum Mollusca; class Cephalopoda; order Sepiida; family Sepiidae; genus Ascarosepion; species Ascarosepion bandense. The sequence continues at coordinate 5,434,094 of JBBBDQ010000151.1, forward strand.
GTATAAGGACTTCTACGAGGGTCATTCAATAAATAAGGTGAATTTTTTGGTATAGGTACTTCTACAAGGGTCATTCAATAAATAAGGTGAATTTTTCGGTATAAGGACTTCTACGAGGGTCATCCAATAAATAAGGTGATTTTTTCTGTATAAGGACTTCTACGAGGGTCATCCAATAAATAAGGTAAATTTTTCGGTACAAGGACTTCTACGAGGGTCATCCAATAAATAAGGTGATTTTTTCTGTATAAGGACTTCTACGAGGGTCATTCAATAAATAAGGTAAAAGGACTTCTCTCGTAAAAAAACAAACCAAGTGAACAACATCTTCAAATGCACAAACTTGCAGACACTCACAAAATTAATAAAATTTAACTCAAAAACTTTTACAAAGTTCGCCTAACGCTCATAGTTTCTGTTAGTAAAACTAAGGAAAGTATTGGAACAAATGATTGAGTTAAGAAGGGTTTAATCACATGAGAAAATGGATTGAGAATACAGTAGTCCAGTGAGACAAGCGTACGAGTGGAGTGTGCTACGCCTTTGTAAGCAACATTTTTGCCTCCGTTCCATGAGCAGATGTTCTACTCATAGCGGATGGACGAGTCCATGATTCAATAATAGGTGTAAAGAATTTTACTCTGTCTACAAGATAACAGTGTCAACTATTAGTTGATTTGCAAAATCAAATGGGATGTAATGCAATGTGCATGTAATCTAGGAATGCACCACTTCTGGTGCAGACACAATTAACTGTTCATCTATGTTACAGAATATTCCCAAATGCAATATTCTGAAATAAAATATTCCCAGATAGAATATTTTCAAATAGAATCTGTTAAACAGAATAGTCCAAAGTAAAATATGGTATTGTTGGGTGAAAGCAAGCCATTATCTCCAAAAATAATTCTCATAATCTTAAAGTATTTTCTGGTTTTTAAATTTTATGTTCAGTTGCTTCGCAACGATCCCCTATTTCTTTTTCTCGTTTCGTTTTACTGTTTTGTATTCTTTCTGATTGAATAGAAATTAACTGAATGCATCTCTGGCTGACCCAATGAGAGAATAGAATAAATGAAGCAACTGTAGTGCAACTTGACATAGATTGGTGTTAAGAAAGTACTTCATAGACTCTCAGAAGCAATTGTTGTAATTCATTAATGTTGAGTTGTGTAGGTAATAACAACGAACAACAGAAATATAATAATAATAAAATGTATTAAGGAAGAAATGGTATTTACAAAAATGGTTGGTAATAATACAGGAAAACAAGGTATTAATGTGTACATCTCTGTACGTGCAATAATGACTTCCGGTTTACAACCGGAAATACACGACTGACTCGTAAATCCCGTAATCTGACGAAAGACTTAACTATCGCCCGGTTCACACTCCACCCACGTGTTTTGAACAGGTAAAGAGGCTCATCCCTTGTTTCCTGTTTAGGATGTGGTTTCCAGCTTTCTCTTTTCCAATCATTTTACTCTTAAGTAGCCCCATGCGCATCAGTGGCGTCACCCCCTTGATTGGGGAGATATGATTAAAAAAAAAAAAACTCCCGACACTACCACCATTTATAGTGCCTGAAACAGTTCATTATACTTAAAAGGTGGAGAGCGCGCTAACAATTAACATTAATAATTCATAGATGCAGACAAGGAGACAGACAGACAGACAGATAGACAGAATGAGAGAGACAGAGACAGAGACAGTGACAGAGAGAGAGAGAGAATAAAAATAAAAACAGATATACCCTATCTATTCGTAAGTTAAATTTTATAACTAACGCATCTGCTTCAAAAGGTTCATCATCATCATCATCATCATTTATCCGTCACACCCAGATGGTGCATAGGGCAGCAATTGTTGCTGCTTCTGTAACAAACTGTTTTTTACGGGGTAGGGTTGTTAGCCCTGCACCCAAGCTCCAAACATGGAGGAACGGTGGACCATTCTTCGTCCTTACCTTTACAGCACCTGGTATCCCCAAATGGTCACCCATTTAAGTACTGACCAGGCTCGATGTTGCTTAATTTCGGTAATCGGACGGGAACCGGTGTATTGAACACGATATAGCCGTAGACCAAAAGATTGATAGCCCATAAAATCAATCAATCAATCAATCAGCCAATCAATCAATTAATCAATCAAGTACCTAGGTGGGTGACCGTTTGAGAATACCTGGTGCTATAAACTTAGATTTGTGGGTGGTGTAATTGTAAAGGGCTTATAAATAGAAATATGGAAACTGAGTTCCAATTCTATTTGTGCCAATTCTATGTTCACTAATATAAACATATTTATAAATGGAACTTTGTCTATCTGTCTGTGTGTGTGTCTGTGTGTGTATCCGTTACCTATAGCCTCCGAAACGGCTGAACCGATTTTCTTGAAAATTTAAATAATTGTACTCTAAGCGTCTGCGAATGTTCGTAGCTAGGTTTTGTGTCGAGGTACCCCAGATAAATATCGATAATCGAAAAAATCGGGTTGTAGAAGGAGTGGTCCGATTTTAATCAAATTTAATACACTCATAGACAAAGACATCAGAAACGATATTCAGAAGTTTTAAGGTTGCAGTTCTTACAATAGTGCAGAAAATCGATAGGCAAGATGTTTGTGTGTGTGTCTGTTTATCTGCCTGTATTTTTTCAGCCCTTTTATTTTAGTTTTTGTTTCGGGTGTGCCTCTAAGTAGGTATATTTGTAGTTCTTAGTCTCAGCCATGGTACGATTTACTCAGAGGACTTATTTAGCTTTCGAAATTCAGTTTACGACGAAAAAAACTAATTTGATATCGATACCAGGAAATCAAAATTTGACTTACATCCATTCATTTTTCTTTCAGTCTACGGTTTCGCTTTAACTGGAAACAACTATTGCTTTTTAGTTTTTCGTGCCAACGTCCAAAGAATCTGAGCTCCAGGACCATGGATTAGTTTTAAAGCTTTCATGACATCCGAGCAAAGCCGGGCTATACTGATAGTTTGCAAATAAAAAAAAGGTATGAATTGATCCCTTCTTTAACCGTAAGGGATAACTGCACAGAATTGAAAATCGGATATGAAATTTCCAGTTCCAGTTGTGTTCATTATATTCATTTACACGCAAATACCCATAGAAAATTATAAATCCATCTTCATGAATAAGACCCGCCATGCTACTTACAAATAGCAAAGAACTCGTATTCTCTCCATGTTTCATCAGGGATATGTAAGTTGCAATCAAATAGCGAACCACTGCCCTACAGAACAAATTCCGTTGAAGATGCTTCCCAGATCACTATAATCTTAACCTGTGCTTCTTACCTCTTACTTTGAGGATCTGACTCCCAGAATGGTCTTCCTCGATCACTACAATCTTAACCTGTTCAAGTCGAGGGTTAACCGTTATCTTCCCCACATATCCTCATAAACTGTGGTTCTTACCTCTTACTTTGAGGATCTGACTCCCAGAATCGTCTTCCTAGATCTCTACAATCTTAACCTGTTCAAGTCGAGGGTTAACCGTTATCTTCCCCACATATCCTCATAAACTGTGCTTCTTACCTCTTACTTTGAGGATCTGACTCCCAGAATCGTCTTCCTAGATCTCTACAATCTTAACCTGTTCAAGTCGAGGGTTAACCGTTATCTTCCCCACATATCCTCATAAACTGTGATTCTTACCTCTTACTTTGAGGATCTGACTCCCAGAATCGTCTTCCTAGATCTCTACAATCTTAACCTGTTCAAGTCGAGGGTTAACCGTTATCTTCCCCACATATCCTCATAAACTGTGATTCTTACCTCTTACTTTGAGGATCTGACTCCCAGAATCGTCTTCCTAGATCTCTACAATCTTAACCTGTTCAAGTCGAGGGTTAACCGTTATCTTCCCCACATATCCTCATAAACTGTGATTCTTACCTCTTACTTTGAGGATCTGACTCCCAGAATCGTCTTCCTAGATCTCTACAATCTTAACCTGTTCAAGTCTAGGGTTAACCGTTATCTTCCCCACATATCCTCATAAACTGTGCTTCTTACCTCTTACTTTGAGGATCTGACTCCCAGAATGGTTTTCCTCGATCACTACAATCTTAACCTGTTCAAGTCTAGGGTTAACCGTTATCTTCCCCACATATCCTCATTAACTGTGCTTCTTACCTCTTACTTTGAGGATCTGACTCCCAGAATGGTCTTCCTCGATTACTACAATCTTAACCTGTTCAAGTCGAGGGTTAACCGTTATCTTCCCCACATATCCTCATAAACTGTGCTTCTTACCTCTTACTTTGAGGATCTGACTCCCAGAATGGTCTTCCTCGATCACTACAATCTTAACCTGTTCAAGTCTAGGGTTAACCGTTATCTTCCCCACATATCCACATAAATTGTGCTTCTTACCTCTTACTTTGAGGATCTGACTCCCAGAATGGTCTTCCTCGATTACTACAATCTTAACCTGTTCAAGTTTAGGCTTAACCGTTATCTTCCCCATGTATCCAGATAATCTGTGCTTCTTAACTCTTATTTTGTGAAACCGACTCCCAAGAAGATGCTTCCCTATCACTAAAATCTTGACCTGTTTAAGTCTAGCTGTAACCGTTCTTCTCCCCTCTCTTATTTATATAAACTACCCCCTACCGTAGCTCATGATTGGCCCCCGATCCTTGTACAGGGTGAATCATGCTGTAAACTGCCCCCCCCCTCTATTGATAATTAGTAAGACTTGTATCAGTAGTTCATGATTGCCTTCAGGTTTACGGTCATATCACGTTGAATACATTGATTCTCGCTTGATCACCTAAGTTAAGCAACGTTGAGCCTCGTCAGTACTTAGATGGGTGAATGCTTGGGAATGCCAGGGGCTGTAAGCGTCTAGTGACGGATGTGCACTGTGGTGCAATGGATATCGCCTCGAAAAGAAACATCGGTGAGCCGAGTTCAAATCCAGTTGAATACCCTGCATTCACTTAAGCACTGCTACCCTTGGGAAAGGTATTAATCCGTTCCTTCCCTCCAATTACGGGTTAAATAACAAGGGTAGGACTTGGGGACCCTGCTCTTGAAAACAAATCCCAATGAATCTTGATACGCGAAAAGAAAAATGTTATAAAAATAACCTTACCTAAAATCATTGGTTAAATGATCCCATCAGGATTGATAGGTCGTTAAACCTCAAAACAAACATGGTTATCTTTAATCCTAAATTGTTTTTTATTTTTTGTTATTTAATAATCATTTCACCCCGTGCGAGGCAGTTTTACTGTCACTGGTGCGCAGGGGGTTACATAAGAGGAAAATGAGAAGAAAGAGAAACAAGTTATAGGGGGTGTCAGAGAATGAGTAAAAGAAGGCTGAGAATACTGGTGTTAAGAGCGCTGACGTGAGTAAAGAACATGAGGAAAAGGATGCGAATCAGAGAGATTGGAGATTACAATTGACCTTACATTTAAATTCTTGGAGATTGTAGTTTTCAGGAAAGCAAGTCTACAGAAGAGAATTCCACAGGCGAGTAGTGCGAGAAAAGAAGCTATTAGAGTAGAAGTTCCGGTTATATTTTATTGGTTTCACTGTAAAAGCGTTGGGATCTAGTTGCGAGTCTAGTAGCTCGAGTAAATTTATGCAGAGGGGGCATCAGGTAGCTAAGCTCGTCGGAGAAGAAGCCATGAAAGTATTCGTTGAAGAGACAGAAAATCATTTTCTGCAAAAGGTTTATTAGCCGTAAAATAGCTAATGAACAAATGAATCAAGCATTTATGGCAAACTGTTTTATTCATATAACCTACTGTTATTGTAGGATGTGCATTGTGGTACAGTGGAAACCGGGGGAACCGAGTTCGAATTCCAGCTGAATCCATTGTATTCACTTACGCGCAAATACCCTTGGGAAAGGTATTAATCCGTCTCTTCCTTCCAGTTATGGGTTAAATAGCAGGACAGATTGGGTTCTATAGCCTTGGTCGGCAACCAGTCTACCGCAGAAAGCAATGGCAAACTACTGCGGGATAATCTTCTGCCCAGTCAGTCATGTCTCTTTCGAGACATGATCGCCCAAGCGTGTATAACGTATGGTACTTAAACTGACTGTTATTGTTATACAGCCATATACTTCATAACGTACGAATGTCGTTTGCAATCCGATTGCAAACCTAGCTTGGAGGCAATGCGTCACGTCTTAATCATGCAATCTGTCATGTTTGGTATGTGCATCCTAAGTTGTCTGAAGAATTTTATGTTCACTTGCTTTACACAGATACCCTATTTCCTTGTCTTTTCTTTTTGTTATTATTATTTTTTTTTTTATTTTTATTTTTTTTTGCTGTTTTGTGTCCCTTGTGATGGACGGACATGAAATGGATGCATCTTTTCCTGACCTGTTGAGAGAATAGAATAAACGAATCACCTGTAGAGGTAATTTGACATAGATTGGTGTTGACAGAGTGCTTCATAGACTCCCAGAAGCAATTGTAATAATTCATTAACATTGGTAATTCATAGATGCAGACAAGGAGAGAGAGAGAGAGAGAGAGAGAGAAAAAAATGTCTCTATCTGTTCATCAGTTAAATTTCATAATTTACGCATCTTCTCCAAGGGGGGATAAATTAATAAGCTGATAAAATATTCTTTGTTTATCTTCAGATTTTATTTTTATGCCTTATGGGGTAAAACATATTTTTTAATTTTTTTAATTTTATTTATTTGTTTTTGTTTTTTGTCAGGTGAATCAGGAAAAGCATATATGAAAGTTTTACTTGCATTTTTATACATAATTTTCGTTTATTTCCATAAATCTCTGTAACTATTTTGATATAGTTTCTCTCTATATGGTACAAAAATCCCAAACATTATTTATACAATATTAGAGAAAACTTTTTTTTTCATGTACCTTCATAACGTAGGCGATCATGGACCTCCTTCATCTACCTGTTCCTTGTCGCTCTTGATATTTTCCTGATGGCATCTCTCTCTAAACCTGCTCTGCCAATAACTTACTCAAGCCCATCAAATATGACACGCACAGTTCTCTTTACCTCAAGCCGCCCTGTGAGTATTACGTTCTCCAAACCAACCTTCCTCATTAGGTGCCTCAGAAAATTTTCCTGATGGCATCTCTCTCTAAACCTGCTCTGCCAATAACTTACTCAAGCCCATCAAATATGACACGCACAGTTCTCTTTACCTCAAGCCGCCCTGTGAGTATTACGTTCTCCAAACCATCCTTCCTCATTAGGTGCCTCAGAAAATTTTCCTGATGGCATCTCTCTCTAAACCTGCTCTGCCAATAACTTACTCAAGCCCATCAAATATGACACGCACAGTTCTCTTTACCTCAAGCCGCCCTGTGAGTATTACGTTCTCCAAACCATCCTTCCTCATTAGGTGCCTCAAAAAATTTTCCTGATGGCATCTCTCTCTAAACCTGCTCTGCCAATAACTTACTCAAGCCCATCAAATATGACACGCACAGTTCTCTTTACCTCAAGCCGCCCTGTGAGTATTACGTTCTCCAAACCAACCTTCCTCATTAGGTGCCTCAGAAAATTTATCTGTTTCTTCCTGATGCTATGTATACGTTTCCTTTTCGTTTGCATCCTCTCCAAAACCTTGTCGTTGCTCACAGGTTCAGTCAATGGTATCCTTAGCATCTTTCTGTAGAACCACATTTCTGTTGCTTCGAATCTCTCCTTCGTTTGAGGAAATCGTCTAGTATTCGCTGCCATATAGGGGGATCGCTATCATATAACAGTCCAAATTTTTTTATTTTTTTGTTTCAAATGAGATATTCCTGTCTCTTAATACTCTGCTTGAAATGCGTCCTTGGCCATCCAAATGCGCGTTTGAATCTCAGTGCCACACTTTCCATCCTCTGTCAGAAAACTTCCCATATATTTAAATTTCTGCATCTGTTTGATTTTAGTAACCTCGATCTATAGGTAAGGTTTTTAGGCCCTCCTTTCCATCCTCTGTCAGAAAACTTCCCATATATTTAAATTTCTGCATCTGTTTGATTTTAGTAACCTCGATCTATAGGTAAGGTTTTTAGGCCCTCCTTTCCATCCTCTGTCAGAAAACTTCCCATATATTTAAATTTCTGCATCTGTTTGATTTTAGTAACCTCGATCTATAGGTAAGGTTTTTAGGCCTTCCTTTCCATCCTCTGCCAGAAAACTTCCCATATATTTAAATTTCTGCATCTGTTTGATTTTAGTAACCTCGATCTATAGTTAAGGTTTTTAGGCCCTCCTTTCCATCCTCTGCCAGAAAACTTCCCATATATTTAAATTTCTGCATCTGTTTGATTTTAGTAACCTCGATCTATAGTTAAGGTTTTTAGGCCCTCCTTTCCATCCTCTGCCAGAAAACTTCCCATATATTTAAATTTCTGCATCTGTTTGATTTTAGTAACCTCGATCTATAGGTAAGGTTTTTAGGCCCTCCTTTCCATCCTCTGCCAGAAAACTTCCCATATATTTAAATTTCTGCATCTGTTTGATTTTAGTATCCCCGACTTGTAGCTGACATTTTTAGCTCCTCTTTTTGCTGATGACCATGCATTCAGTTTTCTTTGAAGTTTAGCTTTAGTCCTTTCTTCTCTCTTTCCTTTGCTACCTTCTGTAGTATGTCCTGTATTTTCCTTTCCGTGTCTTCTATGAACACATTAGTGTTAAAAAAAAAAATAAAAAAAAAAACACCACACGTATTAATTAATTAGATAGACTTGTTTGTCTATATTTCTGAGATGATGTATTTAATAATTTACACTGTTTACATTGTTCGGGCTGTTTTCCTCATCTTCGTTGTCATTTTCACGACGTTTTGGCCGTTGTAGTCTCCAGCCTTCTTATGGACGATATGAAGCAATAGATATAAGCCGTCAATTAATAGAGCCAGCTATGAATGCTGTAGTAATGTTTTAAAATGTTTAGAGAAAGAACAGTTTCTCATGCTTTAACACGTGCATGACCGTGACATTACAACATAAAAAGAACTTCGATTTTTGATAATTTTCACGTTCTAATTAACGCTAAGCAATTTGTCAACCGTTATATTTGAAGCAGAAACATTTTTACGGTATTTTTTAGCAACACAGTTTTGCGGTTATTTTTTTGTTACTACAACTCAAACCCCTAAAGATCATCAAGGAAGTAGACTGAAAGTACTTGTAAACATCGAGAAATGAATAATAAAATCATCTGTCAAAGTTACAGCTTATTTCTTACATATTTCAAGTATAATACGCGGAAGATTATCCGTGATTATGAACGGATTTTATTAAAAATAAGCAGACACAATGTTTGCAATTTATTTAATTTGACATATATATATATATATATATATATATATATATATATATGTCATCCGCAGACAGATCTGTTTCGCTGTATCACAGCTCATCAGTACGGTCAGACATCCGATTGCTTTTTACCCAGGATTGAAACCCGACTGAATTGGCGTCAGTCGGCGATTCTACATCTGAGCTATGGGCGCTCGGCAGAAGGAGGCAGACTTTTTAGTGTGTATATTATCATTATACACGTCCAGTAGCTGAAAGTGTTCTAATTCATTGCTGAATAAACGATGCGTAGATGCGAGAGTAGCTAATGTTTTTCAAAGTCTACCATTCTTCCAGATCAGGGTGTCAGAGCCTACATGACATATGTCTGACTTAGAATCAACTTAATAAAAAAATTATCCAAATGTTGGAGAATTTTTGTCTTTATTTTCACCTGAAAATAAAGCGAAAATACGATGTTTAGAACGGCTCATGATTAAACATAATAGACATTCATTGTCTCTTATATTTAACAGTATATGTTTAGAAAATTATCTGTTGCCTCGATACACTAAATATATATAAATGTAGATGTCTGCCTTTTATATTTTTGCATAGGATTGGATATTCGGTTTATTGTAAAGTATTTTTCATTATCTTTCACTTCTAGTAGTAGCTGCGTCTTAGAGGCATTATCGCCTTGCTTATAGTGAATTGATAAAAAAAGAAAACGCTCTCTACTGGTTAATCTTCTGTGGATGCTAACTATCACCATTGTGTGTACACATCTATCTAAACCTATTTATAAATGGAAGTTTGTCTGTGTGTGTTTATCTGTGTGTGTGTGTCCGTTACTTATAGACACCGAAACGGCTTAACCGATTTTCTTGAAATTTTACACAGTTGTACTATAAGCGTTTGCGTGTGTTCTTAGCTAGGTTTTGTGTCGAGGTACCCTAGATAAATATCGAAAATCGATAATCGAAAAAATCGGGTTATAGAAGGAATGGTCCGATTTTAATCAAATTTGATACACTCATAGACAAAGACATAAGAAACGATATTCAGAAGTTTCAAGGTTGCAGTTCTTACGATAATATATATATATAAAAAAGGCGAGATGTTTGTGTGTGTGTATGTGTGTGTTTATCTGCCTGTATATCTGTATTTTTTCAGCCCTTTTATTTTATTTTTTGTTTCGGGTTTGGCTCTAAGTAGGTATAATTGTAGTTCTTAGTCTCAGCCATAATACGATTTACTCAGAGGACTTATTTAGCCTTTAAAATTCAGTTTACGACGAAAAAACTTATTTGATATCGATATCAGGAAATCAAAATTTGACTTACATCCATTCATTTTTCTTTCAGTTTACGGTTTCGCTTTAACTGAAAACAATTATTGCTTTTTACTCTTTCGTGCCAACGTCCAAAGAGTCTGAGCTCCAGAATCATGGATAAGTTTTAAAGCTTTCATTACACCCGAGCAACGCCGGGCTATACTGCTAGTCGACATATATGTGCAGTGCTGAAAATTTTTCAACCTGGAACCCTATACCACTTTTAGTCACCTCTGTCTCCATTTTGGCCATGATTATTATAATTTTAAGGTTCTTTTCTCGCTGGTATCAAAGATTATTTTATTATTGATGACTTTATGATTTTTTCCGCGATAGTGTTCTCGTGCATATATCTCTAAAGATATATCGAATAAAGCGGACGGACATCTCGGCGTGGTGTTAAGGTTAACAAGCTTGTCTAGCTAGATCAATTAGTTAAGGAGAGAGTTCGATCTTACTGGGGCTTAACCACATTCGGCTTTGTGCCACAACCATTTGAGCGCTTCGATGTGGTGTAAACAAGCTTGTCTCACGGTGTGCTTTACTCGCGAGATCAATTACAGTTGATCAATGACTTCAGTCCGCACAAGGTGCACCTCACTTTTGGCTTTGTGGCATATTTAATATTCGCTTGGTAAATCACACCAAGCGAAGTATATTCTATGTTGTCTATTCATCCCCCCCGCTCTTAGAGATGTGTATTAATAATTAATTTGCGTAGCGTTTTACGTTGCTCGTGGCAAAATACGAAGAGAAATGAAATCTGCCTAAAGCCATTTATTTATTTTTTTCTTTTGACACAATTCAATTTACATCTGATGAAACTTGCTAACAAATGAACGGTCGAACACAATTCATTTGGCAGCTCCCCCCTCGTTTTATGTAAATAAAAGAAGAAATATTGAAAACTTGTTTCAGAAGTAGCTAAAAAAAAAACAAAAAAAAACAAAAACAAAAACAAAAAAAACAATTATGTACTTTGACACGAGAAACGGACGAGTATCAGGTTGTAGATATCCGTTTTTAACAAGTGCAATCCTGTCAAGGCTAACACATTTTTTTTATCATTAAGGTATCTGTGAATCTCTCTGTGTGTGTGTGTGTGTGTTTTACAAGTGCGTGAGGCGTACAATTATTCCCAGCTGCGAAGTTCAATTATTTTGTGAGTGAATTTAATCGGATGAATTTGTTGTCATCTCGAATGCAGGCGTAGGGCGGTTCGTATGGCTTAAACAATTGTGTCCAAGAAAAAAAACCACCCTGTCAAAATAATAATAATAATAATAATAATAATAATAACAACAACAAAAGAATATGTCTGAATTTTTATTGGACTCAGCACAAAAAAACTGTTTATCAAATGTCAGTTAAGTGCTATACCTGATACACGTTGTGAGCGATCATGTCTCGAAAGAGACATGACTGACTGGGCAGAAGATTATTTCGCAGTAGGTTGCCATTGCTTTCTGCGGTAGACTGGTTGCCGAAAAAAAAATTATAATTTAAACATATTTATAAATGGAACTTTGTGTGTTTTTTGTGTGTTTTTGTTTGTGTGTCTGTGTGTGTGTGTACGTTACGTATAGACTCCGAAACGGCTGAACCGATTTTCTTGAAAATTTACACAGTTGTAGTATAAGCGTCTGCAAGCTAGGTTTTGTGTCGAGGCAGTCCCGATAAATATTGAAAATCGATAATCGAAAAAATCGGGTTGTAGAAGGAGTGGTCCGATTTTAATCAAATTTGATACATTCATAGACAAAGACATAAGAAACGATATTCAGAAGTTTCAAGGTTGCAGTTCTTACAATAGTGCAGAAAATCGATAATATATATATATATATATATATATATATATATATATAAGGCAAGGTATTTGTGTGTGTGTCTGTTTATCTGCCTGTATGTCTCTATTTTTTTCAGCCCTTTATTTTAGTTTTTGCTTCGTGTTTGGTTCTAAGTAGGTATAATTGTCGTTCTTAGTCTCAGCTATGATATGATTTACTCAGAGGATTTATTTAGCCTTCAAAATTCAGTTTACGACGAAAAAAACTTATTTGATATCGATACCAGGAAATCAAAATTTGACTTATATCCATTCATTTTTCTTTCAGTCTACGGTTTCGCTTTAACTGGAAACAACTATTGCCTTTTAGTCTTTCGTGCCAACGTCCAAAGAGTCTGAGCTCCAGGGCCATGGATTAGTTTTAAAGCTTTCATTACACCCGAACAACGCCGGGCTATACTGCTAGTCGACATATATGTTTGTGTAGATCAATTAAATCTATAATCGAATGTACACATACATATATTCCCGCTTCTCTTCTTTCAGTCAGGCATGAGCGGGTGGTGTAATAGAAAGCGACTATAAATGCGAAATCGGAAAGCTGAGATCGAATGATAATCGAAATCGTTACATTCACTTACGAGCAAATACCCTTGGGAAAGGTATGAATCCATGTCTTTCTCCCCCTGTTTATGGATTAAATAACAGGACTTTTTATCTGGAAAATAAATGTTATCTCCAAAAACGTTTAAGTCACCAGCAGTTATCCGGTTATCTCGCGAGATAAATGTAGCACTCTGCTCAGAATGCAGTCTTTTGGGCGGTGGAAGTAGAGTAGCCTTGCCAGGACGCAAGGTCGATGGCATATGGCGGCCGTGCGCTGCTCAGATTAAATGGCTACTACCTCTCGGCCGTACGTACATGGGCTTAGATGTGGGGTTTAACTGCAAAACAACATTAGAATATTTAGTAAGAAATTAACCAGTGCAATAAGGAGATTTGTTGCAAGCCTTTCAAAGATCATAAAAAATGAAAAAAAATAAAAACTAAGTCTATACTTTTCTAATTATGGAAGAATGTGTTAAAACTATTTCACCCTGATATTTGTACGCTGGTAACTGTTCCGACTGAGATGACAGAGATACGAAAAGAGTGAAAGGAAGATGAACAGGCTTCGACAGAAATGGACCGACTGAGATCAACAGATATAAACTGAGCGAAAAGATCAAGCAAACAGATGCAAAAGAGATGTAGAAAGAGATCGAGACTGATAGATATAGTCGATGGGGTGCTGAAAATATCTTCGCATGACTCATTCTCGAAATCCGAATTCTGAGGTTTGTTCATGAAAATACTTATTTAGGGAAATGGGTTAGGCTTTTCAGCACCTCCATGTAAATATAAATATAATAAGAAAGATATATATAGATAAATAAATAGATAGATCGAAGTAAAAATTACTAGAGAAAACCATTAACACCAAAAATACTAGAGAAAACCATTGATATAAAAAATGCAATATGAACTCTAGTAAAAAATTCTTAGTGAACATTAGGTTCATAAGTCTCGGAAATTCAGGTGTTCTTAAGGTCACATAGCCCAGTGGATATAGACGTTGGTTAGTTCCAGTGACTTGACCCAAAATGTTGTTAGTTCAATACCAGGCTACAGCAGTGGTAACTTATAGGGTTAGAGGGAGATAACTCATGACTACAAAAGGCTTTAAGCAAGGGATGGGAATGATATACCCCGGTGATTGTAATAAAGGGTTCAGTTCGATATTCCTAGCACCTGAAGAGTACCAAGGCCGAAACGTCGTACAAATGGCAACAAAGACAAGAACAATAGTTCGAATAATGTAAATAGTGTAAATACTGCTACCTCTCACAAATATATACATCTCATAATAGATCTTTCGCTAGTGAAACTCACTTTCGTCTTCATGCTTTCTAGCCAACTTTAAACTGCAAAAATTTAAACGCAATGTCAATCACTTTCTACTGCCCTTCTGATTACTTTTTTTTGTTCTTGGTCCTTAGTAAAGTTTCTGTTTTCTAATTATTTCACACCCAGTACCCCTTGTGTTCTAGTGTCTTTATTGCCTTGTTTGGACTGAACTCGATTAAAACTATAGCCAGGCGCTCCCTATATACACTACCGTCTATAATTATTAGGCGAACCCAGTGTTTTAAAAAATGGTGTATTTCATACTATTTTTTTTTAGTATTTATTACCAAATGAATAATTGTAAATGAAAATAGAATGGTTCTTTTGTTAATATTGCACAATAACATGTTCATCAATTGAATGTACACATATTTAATAATTACCTATATTGCAGTTTCATCAATGAAAGAATGAAGAAAAATTAGGATGATTCGGACGAGTTCATCTTTGCTCCTTTGCCTTGTAAAATTTTGCAAAGTAATAATAACAAAAGAACCATTCTATTTTCATTTAGAATTATCCACTTAATACTAGTATGAAATACACCATTTCTTTTAAAAAACTGGGGTGGACTAATAATTATGGCCGGTAGTGTATATCTTGAGATTCTTGAAAAAATTCAAAGATCTGTAATATAATTGATCCTGACCTGGCATCTCGACTTCAGTCACTTTTCCACCATTGTGTTATGGCTTCTCTCTGTCTTTTCTACAAATATGTTCATTTAAATTGTTCTGATTACTTTTCCTCCTTCTTTTCCTGACAACCCGAATTTAATCGTGGTGCTGGATTAGCAAATCGGTCTCACCGTTTTAGTGCTTAGTGTTTTTAAATGCAACAGTTAGATTTATTCTAGCTTGTTTTCTCGCATTTAAAAACTGTGGAACTCCCTTCCAATTTATTGTTTTCTCTGACAACAACGAATATATAAAAAAAAAAGAAAAGAAAATGCAATGTCAGTTACCATCTTCTGTCTTCTTGAAAACTGTTCCTTTGTTGTCTTTTCTCCTCGCTTCTTCCCACAAAATTATTCTCACTTCTTCACTCCCTGAGTCATAGTTGCATACTCGCCTTGCTCGGAGCGGGGGAGAAATGATTAAAAATGAAGGCTTGGTTTTTTTTCTTTATTAAGGCAAATCATGTCTGGGAGTATAAAATGAGAATATAAAACGTATAGAGTCGGCAAGTACAAAAATATAACATTTCGAAATTTCGAATCATTTTTACCCGATGGGACATCCATACCATCTTCCACTGGTAAAAAGGATATTGTAGTGTTCATAATTAAGTCTAATGGGAGAAATTTGTCTGGGTGACTTATGAGTATGGAGAAAGCTTTCTAATTTACACCTTGTACAAACAAGTTGTGTGTTTAGATAGCAGTTTCGTAGTAACGGAATACTGAAAAACATCTGCTATTTCGTCTTCATGTTGTTAACTGTAGAAAATGGCATGTGGACGCGACTTATTTTACGTGCATAGATTGTAATTGAACTAACTTTTTTGTTTTTTTATTGTTTCATCCCAAGCAAGTCGGTAATGCCACTAGATTGTAGAGGGGGGGCGTACAGGGAGTGAGAGTGAATGAAATGAGAAGACGGAGGAATGAGGAAAGGAAAAAAGGAAAGAAAGTAAAAAAGAAAAGAAAAGAGGATTAACCTTACTGACGTTAGATTTAAAATTTTGAGTATTGTAATTATCAGGGAAGGAAATTAATCGGAAGGGAGTTCCACAGGAGGGAACTGCAAGAAAAAATGTTACAATAAAAGTAGCAGTTGCATCTAGCGGGTTCAACAATGGTACCTAGCTGCGTATTTAGTAGCACACTTAAATGTCTGCAGTCGGGGAAGTAAGAAGAGAAGCGAAACAGAAAAATTGCCATGAAAATATTCGTAGGAAAGACAGAGGGAAGCCATGTGACGTCGGTGAGAAAGTAACTAAAGTCGAGATGCCTGGTCAAGATCCGTTCATAGTAATATTGTGGGAAAAATAGATATGTTTTATAATCCTAAACGTAGATTTATTGTAGAAAATTCTGAAATTAATCTATTGACAGTGCACTAATTAGATACATCAATAACATAATCAAATGTTCAAATTGGTTCCTTCTTGAAAGGTCTCACTACTCAATTTTAATTTTGCCATTCATTTTTCTGTATATATATATATATATATATATATATATATATATATATATATATAAAGAGACTTGTACCGGCAGAAAAAACAAATGGATTTAAATAGAACTGATGTCATAATGAAACCTTAGGACCCTTTCGGCCAACACATTATCAAAGGTGCTCGTTGGCAGAATTTTAAAATGATAGGCAGGACACATAAATATGACATGCAGAAGGGAACGTGGAACACGCTTAAAAACAAAATTATCACCCCTTTACATTTTAATTAATTTTGATTAAAATTTTGTTTTTAAGCAAGTTCCACGTTCTCTTCTGCATGTCATATTTATGTGTCCTGCCTATCATTTTAAAATTCTGCCAACGAGCACCTTTGATAATGAGTTGGCCGAAAGGGTCCTAAGGTCTCATTATGACGTCAGTTCTATGTAAATCCGTTTGATTTTTCTGCCTCTTTGACTGACGCCATTTCGGTAGGGTTTCAATCCTGGGTAAAAAAGCAATCGTAGTCTAACCGTACTGATGAGCTGTGATACGGCGAAACAGATCTGTCTGCGGATGACAATAAAACAATATATATATATATATATATTAGTGTAGTGTAATGTTTAGCAAGTTTGTCTTGCTATAACCAGTTACAACTGAATAGTGAGTTCGATCCTCACTGGGTGCACCATACTTTCGGCCTTGGCCCACATCTAAGTGGCGCTTAGAAAATCAACTATATATATATATATATATATATATATATACTGGGATAAATACAGAACAATGTAGGAAATGTGTCTAACATGTTTGATTTTATTAAAGCTTCTTCAAAGACAGGAGATGATTAAAAAACAGAGACAATATACTGGAATGCTGTTTAGAATTTGGTTCTTTTTGTTCTGATATGTTTCACATGTAATAATGCAATAGGTGATTATTTCAATGTATATATGCATGTATAGGAGCGCTTGTATGTATGTGTGAGTGTTATTACGTGTCAAGTGTATTTAAATGATGGACAATTTTTTAAATATGTGTGTAAAAAAATCATGGGTGATGAAATGTGTGAATGTATGTGTTTGTTATACTGTGTCGTTAGTGTATATGTAAAAGTTAAACCGAAATGCATTTCCATTTAAATTTGTAGCGAAATAATGTATACAAGTGTCATGTTTGTATCCAATTTTTTTCGAAATATATATTTATTAGTCATCCACATACAAGACTGTTTCGCTGTATCACAGCTCATCAGTGTTGCTAGACACATCCATTTTTAATATCTATCTATCTATCTATCTATCTATAGGAAAAACTACTAAAAAGTTGTAAGTTTAGAAATATATTTTTTGACAGTATTTATTTACTTCTATTATTATATAATGGAAGTAAATAAATACTGTCAGAAAATTACATTTTTAAACTTACAACTTTTTAGTAGTTTTTCCTACATATTAAGACAGTATACATGGCTCATCATTATGCTATATATATATATATATATATATATATATAGGTCGGTCTGAAATATCAAAAAATATATATATAATAATAGAAATAAATAAATACTGTCAAAAATACATTTTTAAACTTACAACTTTTTAGTAGTTTTTCCTACATATTAAGACAGTATACATGGCTCATCATTATGCTATATATATATATATATATATATATATATATATATATATATAGGTCGGTCTGAAATATCAAAAAATATATATATAATAATAGAAATAAATAAATACTGTCAAAAAATACATTTTTAAACTTACAACTTTTTAGTAGTTTTTCCTATACATATTAAGACAGTATACGTGGATCATCATTATGCTATATATATATATATATATATATATATATATATATATATATATATATATATACTGATCAGTATTCATTTTTTGTGGTATTAAAATTAATTTTAATTGATTCAAGATTTAGATTATGTTAGTTTTTTTTTTTATCAAACTGTAACATGGCAAGAATTTAACATTTAACAATTCTGATTAGTGTTTCTTACGAGGGGGATAGGCTTCCGGTCACATAACGTTGAAACATTTAACAACGACGAACCTGGTCAGTACTTAGGTGACCGCTTGGAAATACCAAGTGCGGCCGAGTTTCAATTCTATTTGTGTCCGTTATATTCACATACGCGCAAATACCCTTGGGAAAGGTATGAATCCACCACATTTTCTTACAATGTAACATATTTTCTGGCTTTAAATAACCTGCAATACGTCAATAAGACATAAAAGACAGACCAGTCTATCATAATAATAATTTCAATTGATTTATCGAAGACCTGGCATTCATGAAAGTTCTGAAACATCTCACTACGCAAGTCTGTCATTTATTTGCTTATATATATAAACATGTAGGTAATATTAGACAGATTTTAGTCAATAATACAATAATTCTTACTCATACACACAGCAAAAAGAACCTTCAGATATTGCAGGTCATGTACATTAAATCCAAATACCCACACTTAATAAAATCACTTTTAAATCTGGCCATAACACGTTACATTGCATTTGAATACATAGTTCTGTTGTCATTTCGCGCTATCACGCGGTGTGACGTCATAGAACCGCATTGCAAATTTGCGAACTGCGTTTGTTATTTTTGGTAACTATTGTCGTTGCCTAGCGGAGTTTTATGTCAACACAAAATAAAATCGTCGGTGATGGTGGATGTTATTGTGTTACCGTCTTCGTGACCTCTCTGAAGATGGCTCATGTGAACCGAAAGCTTAGAAACAAATTAATAAAAAATTATCCAAATGTTGGAGAATTTTTGTCTTTATTTTCAACTGAAATTAAAGCCAAAATACGACGTTTAGAACGGCTCATGATTAAACATAATAGACATTCATTGTCTCTTATATTTAACAGTATATGTTTAGAAAATTATTTGCTGCCTCGATACACTATATATATATATATACAGAGAGAGAGAGAGAGAGAGAGAGAGAGAGAGAGCAAAGCAAAAAGGATGTGCAGGATGTTTTTATTTTAAATAAAGAAAGACGTTGAACAGGGTTAACCCCACTCTCTAGGCCCGAACAACATGTGCCCAAAATGAGGCACAATTTAGCATCATTGGATGCTGACATGACGCACGTGTTACATCAGAGTTTCCCTTCACCCGGTTGGATACCTTAATGAAGGGCAAGGAGTTCAGCGCTACCACACCAACCTTCTTTTTCACCCCTGTACTAGATGACCGCTGGCCCATGGAAAGTGATTCATCCGGCCCTTGATAGCGCTTTCTTTTTTCATCCCGTTCGTTGTCTAGCTACCCATCTCACGAAAAGAGCGTGTTGAAGGAATCATTTTAGTCGTCGATAACCCAACGTTGTGGCAGGTTGTACCGTGTTAAATAATACCAGTGACAGTATATATATATATATATATATATATATATATATATATAGATATATATGCAATAATCTATATATATATATATATATATATATATATATATATATACAATAATCTAATATATATATACATATAGATATATATATGTGTGGTGTGTGTGTGTGTGTATTACATATTTTACATTTTTAAATAATACCAGTGAGAGTATATATATATATATATATATATATATATATATATATATATATATATACTCTCACTGGTATTATTTAAAAATGGAAAATATGTAATTTTCAGAGTTTCTGAAAGGTTTTTTCTGTTGCTGAGGTGATGTGTCGTCCCCCGTGGGGATCTTCATATCGAAATGGCCATTCAACATCTTTGAATTAATCCTTTTTTAATATATATATATATATATATATATATATATATATATATATATCTGTGTGTGCAATAATCTAATTGATATATACTACTATTACATATATATATATATATATATATATATATATTACATATTTTCCATTTTTAAACAAGTTATTTCGCTACCCAGGTTTCTACCATGAGTGGTGTCTTTAGGCAATTTTTAATAACTGATTCTACCGTTTACCGTTTTTCTTTTTAAAAACGCTCTTGTAACAGTGTTTTATTTGAACGTTCACGCAACAGGGAATTTATGAACGTGCAATGTTTAAATTAAACCGACAATATTGTTATTGCTATTATTTAACCCTGGAACACTAACAATCAGTTAATGTTACAACCACTACTAACCATGGATATATCATACCCGATTTTGAAAATATATAAAAAAATATTAAATATAAATTTTTATTTGAAATATTTTACAGACAGGCACTTCAAACTTTGTACTCTCCGTTAACATTAACAGGAACTGAAAAACATTATTTAGGTAAGAAAATTAGGTAATCGGCTCATCTCCACAACTTAAATATCTAAACGCTTTATATGTTGAATCTCCAGATTCCTTCAGACATGTATTAACCACTTCAATACGATACCATGGTTTCGACCATTTCGGTTTCGTCAGGCGGTTTGTACAAATCGGCTGATCTACCCAACTTATCCCGAGAACACTAACCAAGGGTATGTAGTACCCAGTGCAAATGACACCATTTTAATTACAATTTAATTACAATTTTCAGTACCTAATTTTCGAATTCGACTATTTAATAGAAAAATGCATCGCCCAATTTGAAAGTGTTACTTAGTGGGTTAATAATTTTTTAATAAATTAATTGCTACACATGCTTAAAAGCTGATTACTAATTAGTATAAGTACAAAATGCTGTGTAAACTTGTATCATGCTTTGAAAATTGTAAGTTAATTAAATTTTATTTTAATTTGCTATTTACTCCGTGGGGCTTTCTTATAAATAGTCATCTTATTAATAATTTCCAATAAAAAGAGATTCATAATTTGTCTTAAAAATTGATTAATTAATGGAGTAATTTATAATAATATTTCCGCTAGAATTGGAAAGTGTTAAGTTGCTCATTTTCCCAAATGTTAGTTCATATGGGTCTTCTTTTCAACAAGTTCATTTTATTATCAGTTTTGTTTCTCATCGCAACAACCTTTCTAAACACAATTTTAATTATTACTATTATTTTATTTACTAGTTTTATTCCATCTTATTATTGTTGCTTTTTATCCCAACAATCTGGCTCTATACACTCTTCATTATTACTATTATTTTATTTCTAGTTACTTCCACCCTATTATTGTAACTTTTCTTCTCAACTCTCTGTGACAATACACTCTTCATTATTATTATTATTATTATTATTATTATTATTATTAGTAGTAGTAGTAGTAGTAGTAGTAGTTTTCTCACATTTTATTATTGTTGTTTTTTATCCCAACACTCTGGCCCAATATATTCTTTATAATATATATTTTATTACTAGTTTTATTCCACCCTATTGCAGCGTTTCTTCTCAAACTGGGGTAGATAGACCTATCTATCGCCCGGTTCACACTTCACCCACGTCTATTGAGCAGGTTAAGAGGCTCATCCCTTGTTCCCTGTTTAGGATGTGGTTTCCGGCTTTTCTCTTTTCCAATCTTCTCACTATGGTTTCTTTTTTTTTTTTCAATTGGAGTAGATAGACCTATCTATCGCCCGGTTCTCACTCCACCCACGTCTATTGAACAGGTTAAGAGGCTCATCCATTTTTCCCTGTTTAGTATGAGGTTTCCGGCTTTTCTCTTTTCCAATCTTCTCACTATTACGTAGCCCCCTGCACATCAGTGGCGTTACCGCCTTGCTCGGGGTGATACGATTAAAAAAAAACTCTCTGTGACAATACACTCATCATCATCATCATCATCATCATCATTATTATTATTAGTAGTAGTAGTAGTTGTAGTAGTTTTCTCCCATATTATTATTGTTGATTTTTATTCCAACAATCTGGGTCAATACAATATTTTGTGTGCGAGACAAAATTAATCACTGGGCAGGCAGTGTGTACTTGAACTCGATAGAAATAAGAACTAAATGAGATATCCCTAGATATCTCATTTAGTAGGGGAAGTAAAACGGTCTATCTCCGCAGACTTGTTCAGAGCAAAGATATCGTCACCACATCTAATCAATGATACAGTCACCACTCTACTATTTTGCAATTTTCACAAAGCTGTATTTGTATAAAACACAACTATTATTGTAACTTAATTATATCCGGCTTTCTCTTTTCCAATCTTTTCACTCCTACGTAGCCCCCTGCTCTTCAGTGGCGTTACCGCCTTGCTCGGGGTGATATGCTTATATATATATATATATATATATATATATATATATATATATATATAAAATAATCGATCGTATGCAATATAGGTGAACAATTCAAATCGAAAAATCGAAAATAAATACAATGTAACTAAATACAAATTACAGACATGCCATAATAGATCATTCCATCTTAAATAAATCGACAATGCTTTGTGGCAATTTTTAACATCATCTTGGGATTTGTTAAAAATTTGAATAATTTTGACACATTATGGATACAGACAGCGAATTTTATGTAGTGTTTTTTCGAGACTTAGCATGAGGAATACAAATTCACGGATTTGGAAGGCCCTAGAATGATGTGAAAATCCACGTAATTTTTTCGTTTTTAATTACTGGTTGTTCTTAGTTTGAATTGGGAATATAAACGAAGCGAAGAAAGGTAATGCCGAGAACCACCGTCACTCGCCAAACGGATGCGAATCTATCGGCATCACCGGTCAGGCTGCTGCGACTCGCGATCGGGATGTTCGCCGACCGCAACGCGGTTGAAAAGATTGGCGCCCTGTCGTCACCTCCCACAATGAGCGGCGGGTACAGAAAATTATTGAAAGTATTTACATATTTAATTTGTAACGTACATAATTGTAGTAAAAAAAAAAGATGTTGAAAAGATAGCAAGGGTCACAAAGCACTGCCTGAAGATCTCAATAAGGGTTGCTCCATACGGATTGGGGGTAGTGGGGTTGGAAGTTTAGGCACCGGCCGTGCCGTCGATTGGAAAACTTTTCTATTCGAAATTCTTTAAAGGATACGTATATCTGATGAAGGTCAGAGGTCACAACAGCCGAGACGTTGTAATAACAACAACAAAGATGAGGACAATAGTCTAAAATAAATAGTGTAAAATATTATTAATATTTCTATTTATTTTCATTTTGTTGTTTTATTCCCAAATTTCTGTACTTGCTGAACTGAAAAAGACTGTTATCTTCATTCTTACTCTCTTTTTAAAAATTGTTAACAAATATTGTTTTAATATGACTCTTATTTAATAATTCATATGTGTTGTGGTGGAGTGGATATCAGCTAGAAGAGAGCCGAGTTGGAATTCCAGTTGAATTCGTTGCATTCACTTACGTGCAAATACCCTTAGAAAAGGTATTAACCCATCTCTTTTCTTCAGCTATGGGTTAAATAACAGTACAGATTGGGTTCTAGCGTCTTGGTTGGCAACCAGTCTAGAAAAACCTCAGAAAACACTGGGAACCTACCCAGTCAGTCATGTCTCTTCCGAGACATTACCGCCCAAGCCTGTATCACGTATGACACTTAACTTACTGATATGGATAAACATTTGAATAGCAGGACAGATTGAGTTTTATAGCTTTGGTTGGCAACCAGTCAACTGCAAAAATTAATGGCAACCAATTGCCGGAAAATCTTCTGCCCTCTCTGTCATGTCTCTTTTGAGACTTGATCTCCCAAGCGTGTATCACGATGGCTCTTAACTGACTGATTTAATGACTTTTTGTTTTTTCATCTTGTTTTTGTTGCTTTTTATTGTAACGTCTTTTTGTTGTAACGTCTTTTTATTGTAACGGTTTTTTTTTATTGTAACGGTTTTTTTTTATTGTAACGGTTTTTTATTATTGTAACATATTTTGTAACGTTTTATTTAAACTTATTTATAAATGGAACTTTGTCTATGTGTGTGTGTGCGTGTCCGTTACCTATAAACTCCGAAACAGCTGAACCGATTTTCTTGAAAACTTACACAGTTGTACTATAAGCGTCTGCGAGTGTTCTTAGCTAGGTCTTGTGTCGAGGTACCCCCGATAAATATCGAAATTTGATAATCGAAAAAATCGGGTTATAGAAGGAGTGGTCCGATTTTGATCAAATTTGATACACTCATAGACAAAGACATAAGAAACAATATTCAGAAGTTTCAAGTTTGTAGTTCTTACAATAGTGCAGAAAATCGATAATATATATATATATAAAAGGCAAGATGTTTGTGTGTGTTTGTTTATCTGCCTGTATGTCTGTATTTTTTTCAACCCTTGTATTTTAGTTTTTGCTTCGGGTTTGGCTCTAAGTAAGTATAATTGTGGTTCTTAGTCTCAGACATGATACCATTTACTCAGAGGACTTATTTAGCCTTCAAAATTCAGTTTACGACGAAAAAAACTTATTTGATATCGATAACAAGAAATCAAAATTTGACTTACATCCATTCATTTTTCTTTCAGTTTACGGTTTTGCTTTAACTGGAAACAACTATTGCTTTTTAGTCTTTCGTGCCAACGTCCAAAGAGTCTGAGCTCCAGGACCATGGATTAGTTTTAAAGCTTTCATTACACCCGAGCAACGCCGGGCTATACTGCTAGTAGATAAATAGTTTTATTTATTTACATATGTGAAAACGAATTCTGCGTTTTTAGAAAAAAAGGTTACAAGAGAAAAAAAAAATGAAAGAAATATCAGCCGAAAAGCCATAGGTTACAATTTAATATATTTCGGTAATTGTATGTTGTTTATACGGTGATCGCAAACTTTGATTTCTCTCGGGATTCTGATTTGAAACAGTCTTTCCTTTTTTCGTCTGTCACGCTGAGTCTCAGTGAAACTGGTTACGAGGATATCTTTGTATCCAGTTCCCTTCTCTAACCAAAGAGTAAAACTCTGAGATTTTCTAACAAATTCCTTGTTTATTTGCAAGTCGAAACTGCTTGTCAACCAAAAAGGGCGCATAACTCTGTCAGGAAACATGGCAGCCCAGAAGACAGTAATTTCGTAAATGTCAACGTTTTATGGCAATTGGTAACTCCGGTAATGAACCCGACGGGCTAGGGAAAAATAGAGAGACAACAATATTTTAATTTTATATGATGTTGATGGCCACCTTGCACCTTTCATTTTTTTTTTTTTTTTTTTACTGTTGTCGTTGTTGCTACTACTATTTTTATATACTTAATATTGTCCTCGTTTAGTGTCACTGTTTTGTGGTTTTGTCCACCTTGTAAAGCTAGGAGAAGAGGGATTGTATAAAGAGTGGATTCTACGATTACCGGCTTACAATGGGCACCTCTCCCTTGGGAAATCCATATCAAAATGGGGGGCATTCTAGTCCCAGCTCTGGGGTCAGCGAAGGGCGTACAGCTGACAGCTCTGCTTATTGGCAGTTTCGTCCCGCATCTTCGGGGACATGAGTTGGGTTGGGATATGAAGGAAGGGAACCGCGATAGACTGAGGGATAGTCAGGGGTAAGCGGGTGGCGGCCGTTGATTGGGTGGGCGGTTG